>PVIC010048491.1:0-13508 GCA_004025085.1 Thryonomys swinderianus | reverse complement strand
ACAGGCCCGGCCTGGGTGGGCCACAGGGAGGAAGGCCCCGCGAGTGGACAGAGTCCGTGCAAGACACGCACACGCCCAGCTGTGCCAACAACTATTCCCTTGTGTCTCTGTCTCAGTGTCTTTGTGGGTAGCAGAATCACGAAGTTAAGGGAGCCCAGTGTGCCCAGTCACTAGCCATTTGACAAGCTTCTTTCCTTTCATCCCAGGCATGTCTGCCATCTTGCAGGTTTGGGAGTCATGTGACTGAGCTGGGCCAATGGAGCATAACTGAAGGATGCAGCCACTTCTAGGCTCCTACAAATGCCACTCATATGTGACTACAAATGCCACTCTGGGTGCCCTCCAAGGTCCTGGGGGTCCACAAGACACAAGATACAAGAAGCTGGGATCCTTACATGAAGGGCTCAAGGTAGATCTATCTGCATTGGGCTACAAAGGCAGAAGAATAAAGGCCTCTGGTCTTGTCACTAAAATTTGGAGGTGTGTTTGTTACAGCTGCTAACAGTATGCTAATCTACCATGATGATATTCTTCCTCCCTCCTGACCTTCTGGAAGTGGACTTCAAGCCAAAGCTGTCTGTGAGGCTCCCAGTAAAGCGCTTTCAAAGGGCTGATTCAACTATCAGGTGTATTCTTCTGCTCCTTACCCTCCTTCTCATTCTGGAATAAGGACCTGAGGGCCAGATCTTAATAGTCACCCTGTGACCTCGAGGATGATGCCCCTTTCCAACAGCGATGGAACACAAATGCCTCATTTCTTGTGTCTCCAGCATGGGAGCCTCCACACCGGTTCTGGAGTCTCTATTTTTAAAATTCTATTACATTAGACAATAAACCCACAATCTATTTCTGCCACATTAGCAGGAACTCTTCCACCAGCCGCAACCACCTCCTTACTAAGAACACGGCCATAAAGACTCCCCCATGTAGCCTGGAGGCATTGTGCAGGGCTGAAGAATGGTGGGTCATGGGGGCGACACAGAGCCGTTATAATTATGACCATGAAGACTAGAAAAGTATTTAAAACCATATCTACCATCCATAAACGAGTGTCTGTACTGTGACTGCATAGTCAACAAAACCAGAAATTTATGTCATGGGAATCATCCTTTGCAGAGACAAAACTTCTGACTGACTGGCCAGTCTACAGAGGAGTATTACAGTGCCCTGCAAAAATAACAGCCCCCCAAGGCGGTATGCAGAAAGATGGGTGACACATTTCCTTCCATTTACAGAATCACACAACAACTAAACAACCTGAGGCGGAGACAGTTCCACGCAGACACATGTCACCTGCTGCCCTCGGATAAGGTAATACAGCCAGAAAGGTTGTGACAAGGCTGCAAGTTCAAGGCCAGCCTGGGCAACTTACTGAGACACTCTGTCTCGAACGTTTTTTTTAAAAACCCACTGGAGATGTAGCTCAGCAGACTTGGATTCAATCACCAGTAAAATACACACACACACACACACACACACACACACACACACACATGAATCCTGAAGCTCAAAATGGAAGGATAAAAAAGTTCCTGCATGGAGGAATGGAGGAAAAGCATATTTTTTAAAAGCCTACACACAAAAAAAAGAAGAAAGGACAAACTGCTCTATCAAAGTAAGAAAAGAAGGCCCAACTGCGGGTGGAAAAATTAACCTTATTTTTTCCTACTATAGAAATGATCCAATTGTTCAATAAAACACTGGGGAGAAGCCCGTCACGTGGCAGGGGTGGGCCACGCGGGCCGGAGATCTCCACGACACGGGACGGGAAATCACCTTTATCGAGAAGAGCTGGATAAGGCATTTGTTACAAATTAACTACACAAGCGCTTTCTGATTCCTAGATTATAAATCCCTGTAATTAGAGACAGAAAAACTCCTTTGCCTTTATTATCCATTCCCTGGCCGCATCATTTAACAGTTCCCTGCCACATGACCCCCCAGGGAGAACACTATGCAAGCATTACTGCCAGGAAACAAGGACAAGTACAGCCAAGCCGAGGGACAGAGAGTTTAAATCCCGTTCTTGGGTTATAACTCGTCTGCGCTTGAACGTGGAGGAGGAGCACGCTTGGTCCTCCTGGGTGGGTGTGGGGGTCTGGTTAGGGCTGGTTTAATGCTGAGGGTCCCCCTGAGTCTCCCCTGCTCCACGGACACCGGCAGACGCCATAATCATTACGTTTTTCCTTAGAAACGCGGTTCCTAATAGTTGGACTTTGCCTCCGGACGGGGAGTCTAAGCGAGTGTGACACACGCAGGCCTCGGTACTGGAAACCCAACAGTCTCACCACAGCCAGAGAGGAGGGAGGAGCGACCCGACTGGATCCACCCGTGGGCTTCGCTGATGGCGGATTAGAAATATCCAGAGGGAAAAAAAACACTGAGTTTGCTCGGAGTATATTCGGACTTCTTGTTCTTATCCTTTTCCCTAAGCAGTGTGTAATAACTATTTACACCCCACTTACTCTAAGTGTCCTAAGTGACCTGGAGGCCACTGAAGTGTGCGGGAGGCGTGTGCGGGTTCTGTGCAAACACCAGACCACTTGACAAAGGACCCGCACGTGCACAGAACTTCGTAGCCACAGCGGTCCCGAGTCCTGAAGGACAGCTGCCCGACGTGCTGTACATTCCTGAGGAAAAGCAGGTGTCACGGCTGAGCAAAGTGACACACACCCCTATTCTGGCGCTCGGGCAGGCTGAGGCAGGAGGACTGCCAGTTTGAGCCCCAGCCTGGGAAACTTAGCAAGAAAGACCCTGTCTCAAAATAAAAGGTGTGGCTCATGCCTATAATCCCAGCACTCGGGAGGCAGAGACAGGAGGATTGCTGGGTTCCAGGCTTGCCTGGGCTACATAGTGAACTCAGGGCCAGTCTGAACTACAAAGGGAGACCCTGTCTCAAAGAAAATTTAAAAAATTAAAAAAATAAAAGGGGTGGGAGTGGGTACAAGGACCACCCCGCAAAAATATCAACAAGTCACCATCAAACTGTGACAGTAGCTCCACTAAAGCCTGAAGCAGAGGCCTGACATTAAAGCAACCCCACAGAAGCTTCCGCTTGCCGGTTTGTAAGGAAGCTTCCCGTTTGGGTCCTTGAATTCGGGGCCAGATGCCTTACCCCGTACAACCCCAGCTCCGGATCTCCGTCTCCAATTCTGACGATGGAACAGAAAGAGGGAAGCTCGTCCCTGTGACATAGAAAGAAGGGTAACAAGCTGAAGCCAGGTCTTGGCAGAGAGCACACAGGAACTGGGGGTCTCTCCTGGAGTCCCTCCTTCTCCCCGGGCCTGGGAAATCACGAGGCCTTCGGGTGCTTCTGCCTTCGTTCAGCTGCACAAACCAAATCTGTCGGCACGTTCTGTTTTGTCCCCGAGTACAGCTCCTCAACACTGAAGCGGGAGACGGCAGAGTACTCCGCCCGGTCGGGCCGCAGGTCCCCGGGTTCGACTCCCCGTCTCCCAGGACAGGACCTGTGCTAAGGGAGACAGAACAACACCCCCAGGGCCCGCCATGGATGACCCCAAAGTAATTCAATCCACTGCTGGCAGCCCGGCAGCCTGCCCCACTGCCAGCTCAAACAGCGCAGATGCCAACCGCCACGCGGGTCAGAGGACAGCAGTGTTCGGTAGCTCCCAGTCTTTGGAGCCAACCGGACTCGATGCAAATCCCAGCACCAGCACCGAGCGGCCGTCGGGGGGCGGGGGAGAAAGGACGTCACCACCCTGAACTCTGCTTCCTTGTACACAAAACGGGGACACGAGTGCTTCCTTCAGAACTGCAACCGACGCTCGGAGCTCACATTAACCGGCCGACGCGTGGCCGTGGCTAGCTGAGCGTGCTGTAGGAGTCTTGTCTTAGTCCGGTTCCCACTGCTCCATCCTAACTGGCACGACCGGGAGCAATGGAAGCTGACTCGGCTCAGGATTCTGGAGGCGGGACAATCCCGGGGCGTGGTGGCAGCATCTGGCAAGGCTCTCCCGCGGCACCGTCTCGGGCATAGGGGGGAGGGGAGGAGAGTGCTTCAGGAAACTGCTTTTGTGCCAGAAGCACATCTGTGAGAACTAACCTACTCATAGGCGAAAGGGCCCCTCTGCAGAACGGGGCTGTCGCACCCCCGATGTTGTTCCTCCGTCACCGACAGCCCCCTCACCAGCCCCCACCTCGCAATACCACTGCACTGGGGGCATTCAGGCTCCAGCACATGGGCTTGGGGGAGACACGGCCAATCACGGTAAAGTACAGGAGCAAATTCACATCTGTTTCCACTTCCAAACGCTTTCAGCCATCAGCGCCTGCCAAGAGCTCTCCACCCATCTCAGGGTCACTCAGGGAAAGGCTTCTCTGCCTCTTCCCACCCACTCTCGATCGTGTATGTCCTAGAAAGCTTATGAGCATCTAGCACTCGAGAAAGCTCTCCCAGAGATTTAGCTCAGTGGTTCCAGCACCTGCCTAGAAAGCACAAGGTCCCTGGTTCAATCCCCGGTAACCACATACAATGCCGGGCGTGGCAACACACACCTACCATCAATTAGTACCACACACCACAGTGCCAGATGTGGTGGCTCAAGGCTGTCATCCCAGCACTCAGGAGGCAGAGGCAGGAGGACTGTTGAGTTTGAGGCTTGCCTGGGCTACATAGTGACTCAGAGCCAACCTGAACTACAAAGTGAGGCCCTCTCTCCAAAAACAAACAAACAAAAAAACAAAACAAAAAATCTTTCCCAATATCTATAAGCGTAGATGCTTTCTTCACAGCATTTCATGAAATGCACATATTAAAAATGTATCTGCTTAAAATCTGCTCAGTGGTTCTTGCTCAACAATGAACAAAATGTGTGTGTGACCTCTGTACACTAAGTGAAGGACTACGCAGTTGTGTGGAGTTCACTTCTAAGGACCCCGGAAAATAGACTAGCAAATCTACCAATGGACACTCCCCGGAACTGGCCACCTACAGCATTCTGTATCATCTAAACCAAACAAAGTAATGACAAATGTAAATTATGCAACCCAGAAATTCAAGTTTATTACGTAGGTGACTCTTTGTCCCAACATCTAATGACCACCTGTGCCCTTTTCTCGCAGAAAAAGTATCCCATGGGGACCTCATAGGGCACGGAACTGCCCATCGGAGCAGGGTAAACTCTCCAGGGGAGACGTCCAGGACGGAGACGTGTGATGAAGCTCGACCTAGCGTGTCACCTTGGCTGGGCAAGTTAACTGTCATCCGTGAGCACTTGGTTCCTCGCGTTAAAAAGTGGAGATGGGGCCAGAAATTTGGCTCAGTGGTTCTGATGCCTGCCTCGCAAGCTCAAGGCCCTGAGTTCAATCCCCAGTAACCACATACAATGCTGGGCGTGGAGACTCACGCCCACCAGCCATCAGTACCACATACTGCAGTGGCAGGTGTGGTGGCTCACGCCTGTCATCCCAGCACTCGGGAGGCAGAGGCAGGAGGATTGCTGAGTTCAAGGCTTGCCTGGGCTACATAGCGAACCCAGGGCCAGCTTGAAAAAAGCGAGACCCTGTCTCAAAAAAACAGTGGAGATGGTAATAACTATTCTGCAAGGTTATTTTAAACCTCAGAGATGCGCGTCCTACAGAGCGTCCGGGACATCTGTGCCCTCTGAACAGAGCCACGGGGATGTGGGGACCTCCTTACTGCACCCCCTCCTCTCGGTAACATCTAGCCCCCGAGGGACGCCTCCCCGTGACAGGCAACTTCTAAACTCCGAAGGTGACTCGAGTCTGGTGGGTCTGCTTGCGCTCTGCCCCGCCAGGTTCCCAGCGCTTGACGACTCACTGGCTGCACCCGCCGGACCTTCCCGAGCAGGCCCCGAAAGTGCCCTGGTCTGTACCGTACAATCGTGCTGGGTTGCCACCTCCCCGACAAGCCTCCTGATTGTTCTCAGGCCTCCCCCATGCGGAGCGAGCCAACGAGACACCTCATTCCGAAGGCGATTAGGACATCCGGCCGCTTTCCAGCCAGCACGTGTGAGGAAGCGACCTTTCAGGGTGAGGTATCACCAGCATCATTACACAGCTGTAGACACGTGTATGGGCTGTGGAGCTGCACAAGCTAGGGGGCTCCTCCACTGACCAGCCCCGTCATCTCGGCCCATTGCTTAATTCCTCCAATAATGTCTCATCCACTCTAAAGGAAGACCCACCTATGTAAGAGTGCTAGGACAAGAATTAAACAGATTAATATGAAGTACAGTTCTCAGAACAGTGCCTAGCAGCTAGTGGGATACGGTAACATTGCTTGTTTTACTGATTCTATTCATAGCAATATTACTGTCTCTCAATATAGAATGTAATCATATAGCTTAATATATCAATAATATAATTGAGTTTTACATGCATGTATTTTGTTTTAAATAAAGGAACTATAAGAATATAAGACCCAGGGACTGGCCAAGCTGGGAGGAAGCTCATGAAGCCTGTTTCTCCCACAGATCACAGATGAGATTTATACGCACAACACAGAAATCAACTACTGAAAAGCAAGCGGTATCAGGTACACGGGAAGAAAGTCAAAATCTCAAGAAACGCATGCTGGGAAATTTCACGGATGACGTTTCCCTCTTTTTGTTTTTTTTTTTTTTTTTTTTTTTTTTTTTTTTTTTGAGACAGAGTCTCGCTTTATGGTTCAGGCTGGCCCTGAGCTCACTATGGAGCCCAGGCAAGCCTCGAACTCAGCAATCCTCCTGCCTCTGCCTCCCGAGTGCTGGGATGACAGGCGCGAGCCACCACACCTAGCAACGTTTCCCTCTTTTGTCTCCTGGCTTTGACCTAAAAGATCACGTCAAAGAAGTGCCCAGCGGGAAGAGACCACAAAGTCCATGATGAATCTCCTTTCCTGCCCAGAGGACTGGGATAGGGGATGCCCTCAAGTCCAGGAGCATGATGGGCCTCCTAGGTATATTGTTTTCTTTTCTCTCTTTTTTTCCTGTGTCCCATTTTAAGGCCAGCTCTCATCATATGGCTAAATGCTTGCTAGACAGCATAAACTCCTTGGAACACGGGAAATAATCCCTGTTTCTCACCAAAGGAACTGTGAACAGGGGACCCCAAGCCTAAAACTGCACAAGGCTGTTTCATTTTGTTCCCTTTATTTTCTCTTGCTCCTTTGCCCAGAGGGGCCCCAGCCACGAGGAGCTGCAAACCAGTATGCATGGACAGAAGGCAGAACCGAGGCCTGCCCACCTTTCTACTGGGGCAGCTGGAGAAGGGATTCAGGATCAAAACCAGGAAGGAAATCCCAGAGAGCAAAGTTGGAAAAGGAAACCCTGTAAACATATGTGTGAATCAGCACAATCCTAGGCTCCTCCGTGAGAGGTTCCTATGTGAAACCCTGCGAGAAGCACAGCCTCAGAAAGTCTCTTCAGTTAAAAAAGGCGATGGGGCCGGGCGTGGTGGCTCACACCTGTCATCCCAGCACTCGGGAGGCAGAGGCAGGAGGATTGCTGAGTTCCAGGCTTGCCTGGGCTCCATAGTGAGCTCAGGGCCAGCCTGCACTGCAAAGCGAGACCCTGTCTCAAAAAAAAAAAAAAGCGATGGGTCCCATACTGAGTACTGTTGATGTCAGACAGACACAAAGACATCCGAGGTCTTTGAAACATAAAATGTACAGAGTTCAGAAGCTCATGGGGTTGAGAGAAGTGGCACAGGCTCGTAATCCCAGCCGCTCAAGAGGCTGAAGCAGGAGGATCGCAAGTTGGAGGGCAGCCTAGGCAAGCCACTGTCTCAAAATAAAAGAAAACAAAGGCTGGGGTGCAGCTCAGCGTTCCCTGGATTTAATTCCCAACTCCCTGGAAGGGGGAGGGAATCATCAAACCCCAAACGAATAAATTCAAAGAAAATAATCCCCCATAATCAGAATGTTGAAAACCAAAATTAAAGAAAAAGATCTTGAGAAAATCAATACATGCCCTGTAGAGCAAACAGCAATTAGAATGAGCACAGGTTTTCCATCTCAACTGACAGAGGCTAGGAGACAATGGAAGAATTTTTTAAGTTCTTAGCATTCTACATCCAAAAATACCACTCAGAAACAAAGGTGAAAATATCAAGGAAGAAAAAGAGAGAAAAAAATTAATCAACAGAAGATGTTCTCTAAAATAAAAGCCAAAGGAAGTTCTACAGTTCAAAGGAAAACTACCAAAAGAAAACTTGAAATTTTAAGAAAAAAAGAGAAAGGTGGAGAAACAGGATATATCTAGGTGGCCATGATAGAATATTTGTCTCTGTTTAAGTTCTTTATAATTAGAATGTCTATGAAGAGCAAAAATACAAGCAAGAATCTTTACTGTATGAGACATTATACATAGAACTATAAAGAAGAAACAATAAGAATTTACTTGGTCCAGAAGTTTTAATTTATTCAAGTAATTAAGATTATCCTGATGTAGACTCGAAAAAGTACCTATGCATACTATAATCCCTATACACACATACATACGCATGTGTGTGCACATGTGCACACGTGCACACACACACATACATAAAAGGGAGGAAAGGGTCAAGATTTAATAGATAAATCTAAATAGAATATTAAAAATGTCAAACAATCCAAGAGATGGTATTATAAGAAAAGGTGAACAGAGGAACAAAAACCAGAATAGACTAACAGAAAGCGATTAATAAACAGTACTCCTCAATCCAACTATATCAATAATTGCATTAAATAAATGGTTCAAACACACCATATAAGAAAAAGATTTTCCGATTGGGTTAAAATGAGTTCAAGTATATCCAATTTACAAGAAACACCTAGAAATACGGCATAGATATAGTCAAGTTAAAAAGATGTTGAGATGTAACATGGAAACACTAAGCAAGAGAAAGCTAGATATAAATATCAAAGTAAACCTCAGAAAAAGGACACCCAGCAGCCAAAAGGGGGCACATAAAACAAACTCCACATTCTTTAAAGAGCTGAAGTCATATCAAGTATGTTATCTGACTGTCATGGCGTTAGGGTTACATCTGGATGTCTCCCCAGTCATGTGCACATAGGTGCTATAGGCTCACCAGGTGAGGCCTCAGGGGGTGACTGGGCCACAGGGCTGTGATGCTCATCAGTGACTAGTACAGCTGTCAGTGGACATAAGTAAACTAACCAGTGGACATCATAACTAATGTGATGTGAAGAGACAGAGCCTGGTTGGAGGAGGCGGATCATACAACGGCACTCTGCTAAGCGATCAGAAGGAACAGGCTGGCACCAAATGGGCGAATCTCAAATGCATTATGCAAAGAGAAAAGGCCAGGCTGCATACAGTATGAGTCCACTGAGATTACATTCTAGAAGGTGAAAACCGCAGAGGAAGTCGGGAGGGTCAGGGCCAGCGTCAGGGTTCGACTCCAAAGGGGTCACACAGGGGAATTCTGGGTGGCACAGTAACCTACTCTACCTTCGTTGTGGGTGTGGCTACCGGAGACTCTGCATGTGTCAGACCCACGAGGAGATTTCTTTTCACTGCCCAGGAATTTAAATGGATTTTGGAGAAGTACCAGGCATTTCCCATCAAACAGGGATAGTAAGGAGTGTAACTCCTTCCCTCAGCTTGCAAGGCAGCTCCGTGCTAGTCAGGTGTTCTGTAAGACCCGCCCCAGCTGTGCTCAACTGTTAGTACGTATACTATGAGCAACACGATTCTGAGGCAGGGCACACACAGGAGTTCAAGTCCTGCCTGGCCCACAGACTTCTTACGGGACTCCGGAAAGGTTCCCTCTCCTTCCCTGTACAAAGGGAATAATGCTCGTTCCTAGCCGTGCGGCGATGGGAATCACAGGCACCAGGCCAGCGCTTGGCATTTATTTTAGAGCTGGGCGTACCCAGTTACCCCAGATCCTGGCAGCCACACGGGGCTTGAGGCTACCTAATAAACCACAGTTTCCTGGGCCAAGGGAGTCCTAATTATTGCCAAATTTGCCTAATAAATAGCACACTAAATATAAGCCATATATGTGGGGAGATTAGTGTTAATAATTCCTGGTCTCACAGTAAAAACAGTCCATGATAGAGCTAATTGTTGTTAACATTAGTAATAATAAACCTTAAAATTCCCATACTGCTGTCCAGCTGAGAAGCACTCTCAGACCCATTATATCACCCTCAGTGTGACAAGTCAGAGAAATTGCTCTTTGGAGAAAAGCGAGGTAACAAATGCCTATACGCCAAAGGTGTCATTTATAATACTATTAATACCTGGCACAGCCCGGCATGGCCGTCAGGGGTCCCGGAGATTCACGAGTGTCTAATGCAAACCCCGGAGACAAACGTGAGCTACAACCTCTTCCGTCGGTGCAGCCCTCCCTACTTGGAATTCTCCGTCTCCTCTGAATTCAGGGGAGCGTGTGCATCATCAATCCACCAAACACTGTGAGTCATTTTCTTTTCCCTTCTTGGCAAAGCCGGAGACGGAACCCAGAACCTCAGGCGCGCTAGGAAAGTTGCCCACCCGGGAGCTGTTCCGCCCAGCCTGACTTACTCATTTCAAGCGGCAGTTGAGGGCCCTGCGCTCCGGCCGCCGTATTCTAGCTGGGTGGGGTGGGTGGCACTTCCCGGGCCTCAGGCTGGATGGCTGACAGGAGGGCTGCCAAGTCAAGCCCAGCTGGAGGCCCTAAGTCCGACCCCCAGTGCTAGGAAGATGGAGAAAGCAGCAGCGACAGCTGGCTCTTTTCCAGAACTGCTAGGTGGCTGCCGTCCACCATGGGGCTTGGTCGGCTGGAGAACAGGACAGCCCACACGCGCACACTGACGCTGTGCCATTTGTCCAAGACACAAGACCTGTGCCCGGGGCCCAGGGCCCAGAGCCCGCTGACATGCCTCCGAGGCGGCCCACGCCCACCGTGGCCGTGACCTGACCACGCTCATGCCATCCCACCTGTTCACCTAGCATCTTGCCTCTGGAGTGCTCAGGAAGCCCTAGAGTCGGTCAGAGGCAGAAAAATAAACAACAAACAGGGTCAGCCAGGAGCAACGAGGAGAGAATGCGACAGAGAGGACCGAGCGCGCTCAGGACCCTCCCCCCACCCTCGGGCGCCGGGAGGGAAGGCCGCACGCCCGGCTGTGTCCTCTGGCTCGTGCTGTCAGCCGCGTCACCCAAAGGAAACGAGGGAGACGACGACAGACACAGCGCGGCCCGCTCCCCCTGCCTGGGCCTGTCAGTACCGGCCACAGGACACGCTTGTTTTTCCCCTGCACGCTGAACGCGCCGAGCTCACCTGCACCCGGAAACTCTTTTCCCTGGGAAACAGGCAAACACCCCTCGGAGCTCCAGCGAGCGTTTAGGAGCACATCGTTCTCCTCTGGTGAACACACAGGTGGCCCCTCACAGCCTCACAGCCTCCCCCAAGCTCAGGCACCTACAAAGGGGCAAATGCACCCGGACAGAGCTGCGCAGCCACCGGCAGGAGTGAGTCCGGGAAACTCACGGGAGCCTCGCGTTATCTTCCAGAAGAACGATCTGGTCCGTCTACAGCAGCCCCCAACCTGGGCTTTAGTCTCCCTGTGGCCGGGTGTGCAAAAACAGGCCTCACCAGTGGTGGAGACCGCACGGTGGCTGAAAGCCAAAGGCAGCTTACGGTGAAAAATTTTTTTTTTTTTTTTTTGAGACAGGGTCTCATTTTGTAGTCCAGGCTGGCCCTGAGCTCACTAGGTAGCCCAAGTTAGCCTTGAACGCACAGCAATCCTCCTGCCTCTGCCTCCCGAGTGCTGCGATGACAGGCGTGAGCCACCACGGCCAGCATTCTATGTGATCACCGGGATCGAACTCAGGACCTTGCGCTCGTCAGGCAGACGCCAGAACCACTGAGCTAGATCCCCAGCCCAGGATGTCCTCTTCTCGTGCTTTGATTTCTCCCAGATGACCCATAAAGACCCCAGTTCTGTTTCTCTAGCATCTGTCTACTTTGGAAAGGGCTTTCTGTATTCCGATGACTCCAAAGCCAAGACTCATGTGCGCCTTCATACCCAGCCCGGAGGCAGCGACGGACGGTGCGGCGAGTAGGCTCCTTCCGCACAGCGCCAGGTTCTGCTTCCGGGTCCCCTTTGCACACACAGACCACCTCATCCCTCCCACCCGACCACCCTGTGAGGGGTACCGGGCAGCGAAGGGTGTGCCCACCCCACACACGGAGAACCAGCAGCGTGAACTTTAAGTGTGTTAAGCCAGAGGTCTCGCACGTGCAGGCTGGTCCTGCCTCCCCCACGCCCCAGGGAAGCCATCGGCTCGGTGAGAGGTTTGCGGACGGCCCTATCTCGTGATCGCTGTGATTTTATAAAACCCTCTGAAGCACAGAGCTGTGCAGACTCTTCTTGGGAGCCCACGGTTCTCCATCCTGCTGCACAATTCATCACCCAAGTGGTTGATTTAAATAAAATACCGGCATCTGGGTATCACCCAGAGTTGCTCATCGGTTCGGATTGGGACAGGGCCCGTAAATATTTTATTAGAAGTCACTCCAGATCATTCTACTCCACAGCCATCCTTGGAAAGCCCGAGCCGCTGGCCCTAGTAGGTGATAAGTAATGGAGCTGACTGAACACTGGAGTGATTCTCCACGAAGACTGGCTCTGATCACAAAATCCAGACAGCAGGCTGAGACTGGCAGCAGCGCAGAGGCGGGCAAGGAGGACTCACGCTTCTCAGCACAGAGCAGATCGTCACATGCAAGTTAGAATCCTGCACCCTGTCTCACTCCTCAAGGGAGGAAGCGTGGAAGTCAAACCGACCTGCCCCAAAGCAGGGACCCTCCGGCAGACCCCGACCGCACCGGGTCCACACCCCCAGCAGTCTCTAGCCCTTCTCGCAGGGCAGGGACCACCTGGGGGGGGGGCATCGCGAGCACACTGCCGAATTAAGGATCTCACTGCTTGGTAGGACTGCGTGTCTGCATCCATTTGCATCCATTTGCACTGTATTCCCTGCAAAAATGAATGCATGGGAATCCAGACAAGGCCTGGCTTACGCTTTGTATTCCTACCGCCTTCTGCAGAAGCTGCTCCTCTGACTCATTCAGGGCCAGCCAGAATGAAGCTCTGTGATCGGTGACTTGAAAAGAACTAAATATCTGGGGGTCCCGAGCTGTCTGCAGGACCACGAGTCTCCTTGGCAAACAGTGCACTGCCACGTGTGTACAGCCGTGCACTATGGCTTAGACCCAGAACAGCAGCCAAAGGCTCGTGTGTTACAGACGGCCCCAGGGTGGGCAATGATGAAGCCTGTGGGAGGCGTGACCCACGGGAAGGTTCTTAGGCCCCTGGGCTCTCAAAGGGACAACGGGACCCCAGGTCCTTCCTCTTTTCTTTTTACTTCCTGGGCACGAGGTGGGCAGATCATGATAAGGCAAAATACATTCAATTCTCAGAAACACTTATCAGAGGAGTGCTTTTGTGGTGGATAAAAGAAAATGATTAAGTAATATCATAGGGAGCTTTGGAAATAGCTGCAAGAAGCCCATATGGCTTCCCAACTCCCTTCCTCCCTCCCTCCCTCCCT
>PVIC010048490.1:0-13489 GCA_004025085.1 Thryonomys swinderianus | reverse complement strand
AATGTCTTAGTTCCAGATGGGGAAAAACATCCCATTGCTTCATTAACATGTAATACTTAAAAGGTCAAATTGTTTATGAACAGAACCAGATTTGAAATTTTCAATGTAATATTTTAAAAAGTAAATGTTTTGGGCCGGAGGGTTAGCTCAGTGGTTCCGGCGCCTGCCTCGCAAGCGCAAGGTCGTGAGTTCGATCCCCCGGTAACCACATAGAATGCTGGGCGTGGAGACACGCCCACCAACAATCAACACCGCATACCACAATGCCGGACGTGGTGGCTCACGCCTGTCATCCCAGCACTCGGGAGGCAGAGACAGGAGGATTGCTGAGTTCACGGCAGCTTGCCTGGGCACCATAGTGAGCTCAGGGCCAGCCTGAACTACAACGCGAGACCCTTTCTCAAAAAAAAAAAAAAAGAAAGAAAAAAAAAAAGTAAATGTTTTATTAAGCACGGGCAAAAAAAAAGGGTCACTTTTTGTTTGTTTGTTTAAAATAGGTCATTATAACTCAGGTGGTACTGTGCCTACCTTGGAAGCACAAGAACCTGAGTTCGATCCCCGGTACTGCAAAAAATAAAAATAAAAAAAGAAATAAAGAAATAAAGAGGTCAATATATGAAAAAATCAGTCCAAAGAGATACAAGAAAACAAACAGTTGAATTGTGACTTTTTAAAAAAAGAATGAATACTCCACTCATCATTTATCCTGTCAAAACAGTTTAGGAAAATCTCTCCCTGTGTTTAGCATCTACAACATGAGTCTTGTTAAATTACAGCAATTTACCTTCAGGCCTACTAGTCTGTGACTGGAGCAAACACCCGACCTTCTTATGCCTTTCTGAACCAAATCCTGAGAAAAGGGAGTCAGTGCTTTAAGACGCTGGGACTGAGCATGCACAACAGCAAATGGATTTTGGCTGAGGTACAGTTTCCGTGGGGTAAACACAGGAACTGTACCTCAGTTTCCTCACGTATATAACTGGTTTCATAGCGGGAACCTGTTGGAGACATTCACTGAGACCATACGAAGCGTGCAACAGAGCCTGCCACACAGTAAGCGTCCAGCACATGTGAGTTATTACTGCGTCAAGAGTTTCCCTCAACGCGCCGCTCGGCCCTTCTTTCTAAATATTAGTATAATAAATATAAATGGCATCGGAACGTGAGGGGCAGGGCCACGTGACCGCCCCACGAACGCCACCGGAGGGGCCTCCCGGTCAGCAACAGGGCTGGGAAGGCGCAGCCGGCGCGCCGCGGCCCGCGCGATTTCCCGCCGCGCCCGCGTCCCGGCTGCTGGCGGGCTCGGGGGCGCCCGGGCCGCAGCGACGGCGACGGCGCGAGCGGCGCCTCGGGGCCGGTGAATCATCCCGGCAGACGGCGAGACCGCGGCAGCAGAGAGCAGCTCTGGAAAATGGCTGAAGCGGCTACGGGTTTTCTGGAGCAGCTCAAGTCCTGCATAGTTTGGTCCTGGACTTATCTCTGGACCGTGTGGTTCTTCATCGTGCTCTTTCTAGTGTACATCCTGCGGGTGCCCTTGAAAATCAACGACAATTTGAGCACAGGTAAGGCCGGGGCCGCGGCGCCCGCGCCCGCCCCTCCCCCGCCTCGGAAAGTTAGTGCAACTCGCGCGGGGCCGCGGCCGGCGGGGGCGCGCGCTCGGGGACGCGCCGGACGCTCGCGGCCACCCGCTGGGGACGCGGCGCCTCAGGTGGCGGTGGCGGCCTTTCGGGCCCGTGCGGGAGCCACGCGCCGCACCGCGCACGGGGGCAACCGGACGGCCGTCTCGGCCCCGCGACCCCCTCGACCGCGGTGGACGCCGGCCCGGCGCGGCCCACCGTGGAGCATGGACCCCCGTAGCTCGGGTCCCGGGCCGCCCGCTCGAGCGTCGGCGCGGAGCGCGTGGGCTCCGCCGAGTCCCTCCGCCCCGCGCCGCGGCGTGGTCGCCTGAGTGTGGCCGCCGCGCCTCACTCCCGCCGCGGGGCCCGTGGGCTCGAGCGGGTGCCGCCGGCTGCGGAGCCCTCAGAAGGGGACCCGGGCCGGGTATGGGCCGAGCCCGGCGCCAGGTAGCTGCGAGGGTGGTCGCCCGGGCTCTGGCCGGGAGGGGCGCGGTGACGTGTCCGGTCTCCAAACGGACTGTGGAAGGACCGAGGGAGACGGAAGACTGGGAATTTCCGATGGTCCCCGCTGAAATTCTCCGTGATCTCGACGGGTCTCCTTCGCTCTAAACCGGTGCGCCCCGCGCGTCTCCTGTCCGAGATCTTAAGAGCGGAGTATAATTAGGACGCGGTCTTAATAAACGTCCAGCCGACTGAATCGTTAAAAATACCTTCGCTGAGAAATGCAGGCCAACAGTAACAACACGAGATAGTTTAGAAGCACAAATTGTATTTTGAAGGAAAGAGTATAGTCCCTGAAGTCAGGAAGTAATCGTGGATTCAAAAAAAATTTTTAAAGTTTTAATTTTAATACTGTGGTAAATTTTTATGATCCTAATACTATATCTTTCTTTTCTGTAGTGTGGTCTACATATTACAGGTCTGGAAAGGTGTTTGTAACTTTGCGAAAACACTTTTTAGTACGAGAGAATGTACTCATTTTATGACTTGTGCTTACGATGCTGAACTTTAGTGTCTCAGTCACAATTGAACTGGTACCTAGTTGCATTTGTTTCATAATAATTCCTTGCATAGTAGCACTGGGAGGCGGTAAGATTCTGTGCCCTAGAATTCTTCCACCTTGAATAGGCTCTGCTCAGGCCTTTGAATCCAGTCATTTCAGAGACCCTGGCTGTGGGGCTTTTCATGTTGTCTTCCTTGCTCTAGGCAAATATTTTTTATGATACCTTCTGGTCCCAAAGTCCTAAACTTTAAGAATTTGAATATATAATGTATTTACTGGTAAGTGTATTGTTCTTGTTTCTCCCAGAAAATTTATTGTAGACGCTTAAAGAATGTGACAGTTTCAGCCGGGCATGGTGGCTCACGCCTGTAATCCTAGCACTCGGGAGGCAGAGACAGGATTGCTGAGTTCGAGGCTTGCCTGGACTACATAGTGAGCTCAGAGCCAGCCTGAACTACAAAATGAGACCCTGTCTCAAAAAAAAAAAAAAAAAAAGAATGTGACAGTTTCTCATTGATACACATTTGAACACAATAGGTTAACTAGTCATTTGTGGGTGTATTTACTCATGTGCACTTAAGCGCCACGTAGCAACGCTTTAGACAGAGCAGGTAAGAAACAAAATACCTGCTGGGGAAGGGTGCAGAGTAAGAAAGAACTATTAGGTAAGAAAGAAGGGTGCAGAGTAAGAAAGAATTATTAGGTCTTCTCCCAACAACTTTACATCTAGAATTTTTACACAGATATCTTTGGCAGTTTGTGTAGGGGCATTTCTCATTGGAGTTGAAAGTCCAAGAGAGAAAATTTCAAGATGAGCCAGCCCTGTGGCTATACCTCTGTAGTCTCATGGTTGAGTGAGTCTGAAACTTTTTCCAGTGATACCGGGCTTCTGTTTTTAGTGTGGTTTTACATGAAGATTTTAGTCATAAAGAAAGATAAAAGGAGAAGCACGCAGAACATTCACCTTGCTATTTCTATGAGAATGTATCAGAGGAGAGGCTTCAGTATTAGTTTTTAGACATGAAATTATGGAAGTAAGTCAGCCTAAAACAGATTAGGTTTTTTGAGAAGTACTGGTAGACATTGGATGCCTTTTTGTTTTAAGTAAAAGTGAGAAATGATAGTAGGAAGGCTGCCAAAAGATTGCTTTCTTAATTTCCTCTTTTCTTTGGCAAGTCCCCTTCTCCTTGGAAACAAGTTTTTATAAGTTATTGAGGAGAAAGTTTCAGAGAAAGAAGTTGCTAACTAGCATCTCCACAGGTGAGACAAGAGTTGGCCTTACATGATTAAACTCCTCCTTGCAGGGTTTCCTAAGTAGATTTTTTTTTTTTTTTTTTTTGAGACAGGGTCTCACTTTATAGTTCAGGCTGGCCTTGAGCTCACTATGTAGCCCAGGCAAGCCTGGAACTCAGCAATCCTCCTGCCTCTGCCTCCCGAGTGCTGGGATTACAGGGGTGAGCCACCATGCCCAGCACTGTGGTATGTGGTATTGATTGCTGGTGGGCAGGAGTCACCACGCCCAGCATTGTATGTGGTTACCGGGATCGAACTCAGGGCCTTGCGCTTGCAAGGCAGGTGCTGGAACCACTGTGCTAAATCTCCGGCCCTTTTTTAGTTTTTTTGAGACAGGGTCTTGTTTTGTTGTTCAGGCTGGCCCTGAACTCACTATGCAGCCCAAGTTAGCCTCGCAGTCAGTAATCCTCCTGCCTCTGCCTCCTGAATGCTGGGATTACAGGAGTGAACCACCGTGCGCTGGCATTGTGGTATGTGGTACTGGGAATCAAAATTGGGACCTTGAGCTTGCCAGGCAGATGCCAGAACCACTCAGCTAAATCCCTGGTCCCCTAAGTAGATTCCAATGGGACTAATTTTGTTATCTCTAAATTCTGTGCTGCTTGCCCTTCTTGTGATGAAGGAAAGTGTGTCCCTGGAGAGGCTGTTGAGTCTAGAACTGCTTTTAGGGCAATTGCAGGGGTACGTGTCTCCCATACTGTCACGGTGAGGCCAGAGCTATTGTAGGATAGCCAGAAGCCAGGGTTTCTAGGACACAGGCCCAGGTCACACAGGAGGAGGTAGAATATGGTTAAATATTCTGAGTTGTTTTTGGATATCTATGTGACATGTCCTCCTCAATATCTTGGTTACCTTTTGGCATTTAATTTTAACCTCATTTCACGCTTCCTAGGCATAGAGCATTGTGGTAGGTACTATCATGAGAAAAATGTGCAAAGCTGAATAAAGAGTTTATAACATAAGCACGTCTCTCATAATGCAAGGCACAGCAGGGAAAGTTGATGGGAATTTCCCTTGAACTGAGGCTAGGAAGGTGAAGACAGTTGAAGTTCTGAGTTTGGGATGTGGACTGGACCTTCTGAAGGCACAGAGATGTGTAAGTGCAGATCAGATTCAGAGAACTGTGAATCATGGGAAATTTTAATTTAAAACAATAAAAGACTCAAAGGAACCACTATACCATCCCCCTACTTTTAAAGCCCTTAGATCATTGTGTGGTTTTCCAAATAAAGATTTTTAAGGTTCTTTTCAAGGTGTAATTTAGTTTCATGATACTACTTCTTTACTTTCACCAGCTGGGTTTACTTAATTTTCATTGCACTATGACAATACCATTTAGGATACAGTTCAAAAATTTTATTCTATTTGAACACACAGAGAAGACTTCACGGAGGCAACCAGTCTTATAATGAAAAATGATTTTTTTTAAAAGGGGAGAAAATAAGCACATTGATAGCACACAGTGGTTAGCTTTGATAATTCATTTTTGATGCTTGAATAGGAGAATGTTAAAATAATTTTATGATTTACTGAAAATAGGATGAACTTTTAACAAGATTTAAAAAAATTCCAAGTTACATTACCTGTCAGTTTTTCAAGTGAATTAATATTATAAAACAATGCTTTTCCAGAAAAGCAAAAAATTATAGATTATAGCAGTAATACAGAGTATTATTTTTTAAAATAGGTAGATTTGTCTAAAAAAACAGCGTGATAATTTTCTTATACTGTGATGCGAGTAGCATCACTTTATGTTCTAGGTTTTAGATGTTGCATTTGAAACACCCTCTCTGACCTACCTTTTCTTAAAATATGCACCTTTCTAATTTTGCACTAAGCAGCATGATTTTCCAGTTTTATTTCCTGAAATACAAGTTTTCAGATATCTTGAATTCTTATTTCATTCCTTTTAGATAACTAATGTATAGTAGGCTGACCTAGACTTAAAGTTACGCTATAAAACATTTTTGTGTTAAGATGATAAATACAGATGCAAAACTCTTACATTCTGCTGAAATCATATTTGCTACAGCTCAGTTCTGGATTTTTGTGTGTTAAAAATAGTTGCTGTAAATTTAATTAAGAAGATACCCTGGGTATCTTCTCTGGCCTGATTGCAGTTTATATATATGACTTTCTCTCTGTTTTGCTTAATGTCCAAAATATTCTCCCTTAGCTATAATTCACAGCTGTTTTGGCTTGTGTTTAGATGCCCCTGCAGAGCCTCATGTGGTCACAGGTGTGGTGTTTCAGAGGTGATGGTTGAATCTGGAGTAATGATTGATTCATGGTGTAGTACTAGGATTAAGGATGACAGGATTAAGGATGAGTGATGATCAGTCTACTGATTGGTTTTTCCAGTATCCTAGTTAGAATATAAAAGGAGCAGAAAAAGCTGCTAAGGTCCCTTGTTTGCTTTGCTACCCTGTGCCCACCATGAACTGTTTCTCCTCTTCAATGCCTGTCTGCCGTGCTGTGCTGTCATGGAGCCAGCTGATGATGGACCAGAACCTCTAGAAACTGCAAGGTAAAAAAGCCTTTCCTTTTTTAGCTTTGGGTGTCAGGTATTTTGTTTTAGCAATGAGAAAAATAACCAAGACAACATCTGTCCTTCAAGAACCTTGTGTGCTGCCTTCAGAGCCCTTCAATTGAAGGACATTTTTTTCTCTCACTTGTACAGTAATTTTCTTGAGAGTCATGTTGACTGTTTATAGCTTACGTGTGTTTGTGTGCATGTTTCTCCTGTATACGTGGGTTTTTATCGCTTCTCCTAGGCTCTAGTGCTTTGTCTTCTAGTTTGATGCTTTGCACATGGTAGGTTCTTACTCATGGATGAATGAATCTCCATGTTACTTTGTATGTAGTGAGCTGGGACTGGTACAGTGGAATTGGTCACTTTATTGGGCATATGCCTTTTCTGTTTTAAGCTTACATTGAGGCCCTGCTACTAAAACTTAAATTGTATGTTTGGTCTCATTTATCTAATTCATTGTGGTCCAGTTTATGAATGCCTAAAAGGGCAGTTTTTCTGATTAATGTTAGCTTTGTGCTGAGGATTTTTTCGAGATTCCTTAGTTCCCCTTACTGTTGGAGGTACTACCCTCAGCAATGAGCAGTGAGATAGTTTTTTTTTTTTTTAATTTTCTTTTTTGTGACAGGGTCTCGTATGTAGTACAAGTTAATCTTGAACTCAAATGATCCTTCTTCCTTAGCTTCTGAGTGCTGGAATTGATAGACATACACTACCACATCTGGCTGATGCCTTTTTCTGCAGGCCCTCAGTTTCTATGTATGTAAAAGGATGGTTTTATATTGTTAAGGTTTCTCCCAGTTCTGAAATTGTGTCAGTGTCTTGGAATGAATTTTCTTGAGTGTAGCAGCACAAAAATATGTATATATTAAGTGTATATCTACCTAGAACAGTTACACATATTTTTTTTCCCTAGAATAACCATATATACAGTTTTGACTTTAATTCTAATTCTTAGTATACCTCCAAATTTTCTGTAGCTACTTTTGGTGACTTTCCACTGTGCTGAAAAGAAAGTACAACATACTGTAAAGTTTGGTGGTCTAGCTCCCTTCCTACCTGGAGAATCTGAACTTCTACCTCTCTTTTACCACCTTTTCCCTCAAGCTGGGATTCTTCCTCAGTCTTCAGCATGCTGAGCTTGCTGCTATGTTCTGGCCTCTTATTGGCTGTTAACTCCAACCAGAACGCTTTGCCACTTGAGTTCTGAATGGCAGTCTTCTTGCTGTTCATAGCTCTGCTTACATTCACTTTTTTTGAGAGGGTTTTAAAAATGACTGCTTTGTCACTGTCATTTCACCACACTGTAATTCTATGCATAGAACTTACCAGTGTTTGATGTAATTCCTGGCTCTTAATTTATTACTTTGTCTTACTGGTGACTCTAAATTGCAAGGGAGCAGGACTTCCTTTGTCTTGTTTCTTGTTGTGTATCAGAATCTAGAACGGTGTCTGGGTGTGACACATACTGCATTTGTATTTGTTAACTGAAGAGAAGACTATGCCAGCTGGTTGTGGAAACTTGGCACTGTCCTTTAGGAAGTGATTTGGAAATCTACCATGTTGTAATTTCTTAGGAGGTTGAGAATTATGTTTACTAAGTAAAATGATAAGTATTCTGAATTATTTCCTTATATTTCAAGGTATTAATATATTTTGATTCATTCTTTAGGGGTAGGATTTAAGGAAGAATGTTCTTCTGGGCTATATTTAATATAAAGAGTGTTATGATGCAAAAGTTGCTAGCTTTAGGAGCCAATTTGGATAATATAGCTTGCTATGGCAAACCAGGATTTACAGAATTAAGTACTTTATATTATCTGTAAGGTTGTAGCCTAGGTTCTACCAACAAGGAAGAAATTGTTATTTATGTGAAGGATAGATCAGAAGAAAAGATAGGGCTGGTAAAAATTTCAGAACAACATTAACAAACATAATGAAACTTAACACAGAGAAACATAATGTGTAGTAATTAGAAATACTTCAGTAATCGCTTCTCGGCCTTTTGGCTAAGATCAAGTGTAGAAATACTCAGCATCATTTTAAGTTCATGTATTAGATGGTTCCCTCCTCTAACTTTAGGAATCATTTTTAAAGTTATGTCAGAGGCCAGGGTGAAAATAGTGGAAGCATGGTAGAAGTTTGTTTTATAGTCAATTTTTCTGGAGTATTCTTTCTCCACAAATATACATCTATTGAGAAAAATGACTATGATGAAATGAAAAGTGCATTGTATATAAAATTAGAAGATTTACATTCAAATTCTAGTTCTTCATCTGTTAGGTAACTTAGATAAATTATGTTGTAAGGCTTTCCATTTATAAGATGACATAATCTGTTTTGTAGGCTTGTTTATTCTGATGTCTAAGTGAGATAACATTTAGCTTTTAGCACTGAGCATAGCATATAAATAACCCCAGCAGTCATATATTGTAAACCTAGTAGTACTTGTTCATTGACTGAACTGTGCTCGTTAATTAGTTAATTCATCTATTAGTTTATTCAGTCATTTGGAAAGGCAAATGCCTATAAAACTGAACTTTTATTTGTCAACTATTATCTGGACACATAGTCTCCTATCAGTTATATTCTTCTAAGTCCCTGCACTTGTTTTCTTTATTGTACAATTAGCATCCTCTCTAATATGCTTTCATGTTTGTTAATGGCATCAGATGTACTTTGGTTCCTGTGAGCAAGGACCTAGTATAGGAATCACCTCACATCTTAAAAATAAATTTGAGTGTGAATCAGTTGATTGGAACTAGGAAAAGATGAAGAATTATTAATCTTTATTAAATTCTTACATGAGTCAGGCATTGTACTGCCTCCTTTATCATTGATCATAGACTCTCTAGATTGCCCACACAAGTCTGTCTGTATCCCTTAAGATGCCTCGTATCCTTTTTGTACATGTTGAATGAAGATTGTTCACAGCAAAAAGAATAGTTACTTGTTTATCCTAATAATACAAGTGAATATACCTAAAAGTACGTATTAATGGAGAAGCAGCTTAATTTATGAATGAGTACGAAAACCTAATAGAGATTTTTGTATTTCTTTTGGAAGGGACTATTTCTTTAACTATAGTCAGAAGAGCTTGAGAGCAATGATTGTGGTTTTTCTTGTTCATATTTCCATTACATGATTCATCTTTCAGTGGTGATACTTGAACAGATGGATTGTGACTCAGATTGGGTATCTTTAACTCTTTCCAAGATTGCTGGCACTTGCCCATTTTTTAAAAAAAATTTATCTTTATTGGTACATTGTATAAACACATCAAGGTCACACTCAATATTGGGAATTTGTACCAGTGTATGACACAATTTAATTCTCAGTTTTTCCCATTCCCCTACCCACCCCACAATCTCCCACCTTTAAATAAGTTTTGTTTCCCTTTTTTATCATCACATTATTTTCTTTACTCATCACTCACACCTCCACCACTTTTTCCCTTTGAATATTTTCTATTTCACAATATCCATCATACATTCTAGAACTCATTAACATCTTGTCATTTATAGTCAAATGGATGTACCTTTTTTTTTTTTTTTTGAGACAGGGTCTCGCTTTGTAGTTCAGGCTGGCCCAGAGCTCACTATGTAGCCCAGGCAAGTCTCAAACTCAGCAGTCCTCCTGCCTCTGCCTCCTGAGTGCTGGGATGACAGGCGTGAGCCACCATGCCCAGCACTGTGGTATGTGGTATTGATTGCTGGTGGGCGTGAGTCACTGCATCTGGCATTGTTGGATGTGGTTACTGGGGATTGAACTCTGGACCTTGTGCTTCCTAGGCAGGTGTCAGAACAACTGAATCAAATCTCTGGTCCTGTGGTCCTTTTCTTATTTCACCTCATCTCCAAAGGTTGTTCTTTTTCTGAATTCACAGGGGTGTTGCTATTGTTTAGCTTCAAAGACTGGGGTATTAGAGGACTAGGACGCTGAGGTGACTGGCCTAAAGTTCAAAGACAGGAGGGAGAAAGAATTCATTCCTGCATATTCAGAGGTGATTGCCAGGGGCAGAACTAATGGAGACACTCAGGGAGCACTGGGGAAGGAGAGAGAGCCAAGTGTAACCCTGACTGGGGAGCTGCTGGGCTCGGTGGGTCAGACCTGTAACCCTAGCGCTCTTGAGGCAGAGGTGGTAGGATTGCAGCCAGTTCCAGCCTAGCCTGGGCTCCATAGTTCAAACCCAGCCCGAACTCAGGAGAGTAACCCTGCCTCAAAAACAAAATCAAAAACAAAACAGAACAAGAAGTGGAAAACATAACTGGTAAGATGGGTGGGAATGATTCAGTGATTGGATGAAGGTCTAGAATGGGGCTGACAGAAAGTGTGCAAGTGCACAAATAGAATTTACAGAGTGTTTATATATTTTAGTCTGTAAAAGGCAAGTCCAGCCAGGTGTGGTGGCTCACGCCTGTAATCCAAACACCTGAGAGGCAGAAGCAGGACTGCTTTGTTTGAGGCTTGCCTGGGCTACATAGTGAGCTCAGGGCCAGCCTGAACTACAAAGCAAGACCCTGCCTCAAAAAAAAAGGCAAGGCAAGGCAAGTCCATAGCTATTCTCTGAATGTGTGTGTGGTTTTTTTGTTTGTCACTTTTCCTAGTTAAAGGAATCGAACTCAGGACCTTGTTCTTGCAGGCATGTGCAGTGCCACTGAGCTAAATCCCCAACCTTAAATGTTTGTTTCTAAGATAGTTACTTGCCTGCTTGGTAGAGGAATTGTTCTCCTGATAGAATACAGGTGCATATGAGGTGGTAAAAGGAGCAAGAAAGTGCTTTTTAGACTGCAGAATACTATTTCAACCTAAGGCATAAAAATAGACTGCTTTGCCAGAAACCTGTGTTTTATAGGCGTACCACTCACAGTGATATGACAGGTTAAAATATATAATGTGTTTTCTCCCATGTATTCTTTCAAAAATTGCACCAACCTGGCAAACAGGTTATCGTTTGTTTGGAAACACACTATTAAATAATGTTTGTTGTAAACATGAAATAATACCTTCTGGCATCCCTAGTGTATTCAGTATGCTATCGTGAAGATAGCCTTACAGAGTTCTGAGTTTTCCAGCAGACAGAAAATACACTGTGAAATTTTCTTGGTGTCAGAATGGGACAGAACAGTTGCTCAGGTGTTCCTCTTACCTACCAGTTAAGTGTAGTGGGCATTTGTGCACAAGCTACTTGACTGAAGTAAGCTGACAGGCCCAGTTAGCTCTCGTGGCATTTTGTTGGCTGTGGTGGTGATCAGAAGAATCATGTCCAGGGAGGCGTGGTACCACCTGAGCTCAATCCCCAGCCCTAGCAAGGGTATTTCTTTACTCCCTTGAATTTTAGGAAACAGAAACTGTACCAGCTGCTCATAACTCTGTGGCGAACTCTAACTTTTATTCCCAAGGTGATCCCCAGATCTAGTAAAAGATCCTGGCAAAATGTCAGTCAGCCTTTCAGAAGTTTTAGGAAACATTTAGAGAGCCTTTAAAGGAGCCTCTTAGGTCAATGAGTAAGTCCTGTTTGATTTATTATAAAAAGCTTTACAGTTTAAGATAACACAGTAGGTGCACTGAGGTATAAAATAGTTTTTTTAAAATTTTATTTTATTCAATTACATTCAATTCTGGGTTTTTTCTCTTTGGTTTTTTTTTTTTTTTTTTTTTTTTTTTTTTTTTTTTTTTTTTTTTTTTTTTTTTTTTTTTTTTTTTTTTTTTTTTTTTGAGACAGGTTCTCACTTTGTAGTTCAGGCTGGCTCTGAGCTCACTACATAGCCCAGGCAAGCCTGGAACTCAGCAGTCCTCCTGTCTCTGCCTCCTGAGTGCTGGGATGACAGGCGTGACCCACCACGCCCAGCTAAAATAGTTTTTTTAAAAGTAGCAGCTTTTACACATAACAATTTGGTTCTGAGTTTATTGGGGTTCTAATGTAGAGACTGTTTTATTTAGAAATCAGTTATAATACCATTCGGAAGTATTATTTTATTAGTAATAGATACTGGTAAAATGAGTATCGTTCTCTCTGGTAAGCTTTTTTCTATTTCTGGTCTACTCTTGAATGAAAAGAATGAAATTTATTTATCTTCCATATTAGTCTTTTCATTTATCTGAGAGGTCCTGTTTATTTATTATTCCTAATAGAATTTAATAAAATAATGTTGTTGGGGGTTTTTGCAATTTATTACAGCCACTTGACTCAGTTGATTTGTTTATGTGACATGTTTAGATTTGTGAAGTGTCATAGACTGGTATGACCTGAGTTGGGGTCTGGGGTGTGGGGTGTGTGTAGAATTATTCTCTAACATTAACATCTCTAAAGCAAAACTAACCAAATTATATTTTTTTTAGTTCAGGTTCAGAGTTGATACTATGGTTTAGAGAGAATTTATCTTTCATTACTTGGATATGTTGCAGAAATATATTTCTTATACCTAATGGTTTTATAATTTTTAAAGAAAATCATCTTAAATTATACCATCAATTTGAAAGATAAGCATGATTAAATTATAATTTTTAAATATTAGAAAATCATTTTCTAAGTTTTTTTCTGTAAACTGGAAGCTGTACAACCATTTAGTAAATTCTCAAAATATAATTTTAAAAAATTGTATGCCAAATATTGACATAGACAGTAAAAATGTTTTCTTTTAAATTATTTTACTAATTCTGTTTCTGGAGGGAGTTACAGAATAGATGACAACATAACTAAGTTTGAACAAATACTTTTAGGTATTAATTAGTTCGGGCTATAAAAATACTCCTGTTAATGTTTGGGTTTTAACTGATTTATTTGATATTGTCCACAGAAATTATGTAACAATTTCTGGGGGCTTTTAAAGGCTACTTAAAGGAACTCCAATTCTTTTTTTTAAAATTGAGTTCTTTATTGGTACAATTTATATACATCTCACAATCACACATTGGGGAATGTGTACCAGTATATGACACAAATGAATTCTCATTTTTACCCATATCCCTACCCACCCACACCTCCCCACCCCATATATATATATATATATATATATATATATATATATATATATATATATATAT
>PVIC010048489.1:0-13473 GCA_004025085.1 Thryonomys swinderianus | reverse complement strand
TGTGATGAGGGGAAGGAATAAATATGTTACAGAAAGAAAATAAAAGAGCATGTATAAAGGGGGGAGGAGGGGGGAGTGGGTAGGGATATGGGTAAAAATGAGAATTAACTTGTGGCATATACTGGTACAAATTTCCCAATGTTATATGTGATTTTGAGATGTATATAAATTGTACCAATAAAGAATTCAATTAAAAAAATACCAGACACCTGAAGTTAGGAGCGAAAGGTTTATTTGGCTCACAGTTTGTAGAGGTTTCAGTTTGTAATTGGCTGGCTCCAAAGCAGGCTGGCAGAGGGACAGGGATTCATGGTGGTGGAAGGCAGCAAGGGCATCATGGCAGAAAGGGAGGGGTCCCTTAGACAATGTCTTTCTGCCCCCTTTGCTTTGTGCAGATTACTTGGCAAGGGAAACATTCACACCCTTAATCCTAATGCCCTTGGGCCTGTACTCCACCTGGACTCAATTCATCCTTACATGCTCTAAATCCGTGCACCTCGGAAACAATCCCACCTCAGATGACAGGAGACTTTGGGGATGGCTCAGCACAAGTCAAATGGGCACGAAGTAAACTCTTTCTGGAAGATTTCACACCACATATTTATCATGATTATTGAACTGCATCCTTACCTCCAGTTAAATACTATGTAGTTTTTCTATAAATAAATTGAATTACTTAAAATGGCATTCTATCAATTTTCAAATAAACATCAATTCTTTCATTTTTGATGATTACTTTTTTCTTTTTAATCAAGGATGATTAATTTTCAACTGTCAAACACTGTGACCATGCATGACAGGTTCCTAAGACCTGGGAACTAATGCTGTAGAATTTGTCAGACAAAGTTTCCTTAGCTGAATGAAGTGTGGGTTGGAAAAAAGGCCCTTGTAGGACAGTCATCATTTCAGAGAATAAAGTTTTAAAATTTAGTGTTGTTGAGTAGATAAAATAGTAGAGGGTTCAGAAATATATTTTGTTGGTAGGAATTATAGGATTTAGGAAATAGAAGAGAGCTAGAAGAAAAAGTACAAGAGTGAAACATAACTCACACGGTGCTAGTCTGAGCAAGTAGTAGAATAATAAAGATCTTTACTGAGGGAGTCAAGATTGTAACTTAGTGGTTCTGGAACTTGTGGTCTTGGGACATATTTGGGTCCTGAAAAGGATAGATTCTGAAAACTATGAGTGTACCATTACCAGTGGTGGCAAACCTATGGCATGCATTATTTATTTTTCTTTTAAGACAAAACTCAATAATGTATGAGTTGTTCTTTCTAAATTAAAACTTCAGCATTCAGGTTTAATTGCAGTGCTGGTACTTTGTGATAAATAAGTGGGTTTTAAATTGCAGTTTAGGCCTCATCTCTACAAGATTCACCATTGCTTATTTTTACCAATATCTACCATATAAAAAAACAAAATAGAAATTTGAGAAATATATACTAATTAATTTAGCTACAATACTAATAATCACTTCTAAGTAATATTTTATGAGTATAACTATACTAATCTTTATAAAGCAGACAAATAATAAAAATAGTATACAGTAGTACCTCATTTTACAGTTTTGATTGCAAAAAAAAAAATGATTCCCAAACGAAAGTGATTAGGAAAATTTTGTTTTGATTTGCAAATCCTGGATTGGGTGACAAATAATGACCATGGCCATCTTTCCTAAAACAAACACAAATGTGACCATCTTTTCCAAAATTAAAGAAATTAAATGAAGTTCATGAACCAAGATATGTGTAGATATAGATATCATACTTCTTTAGTGTCAGACCTAATATAAGATGGTTTAAATTACCATATCTTCTACATTGTCTATTTTGACATCACACATGATTAGCTTTTGGTAAAGCTCACTTTTTACTGTTGACAATATGGGAACACAATGGCAAGTATTTTTCTTTTCTTTTCTTTTTTTTTTTTTTTTTTTTTTTTTTTTTTTTTTTTTTTTTTTTTTTTTTTTTTTTTAGGTTTTGTTGGTCATGTTTGTTGGGTTTTTTTTTTAATCTTTATTGGTACATTATATATACACACATCATGATCATATACAATATTGAGAATTTGTACCAGTATATGACACAATTTAATTCTCATTTTTTCCCATTCCCCTACCCACCCTATAACCCCCACACCTATATGCATAAGCTTTATTTCTCTTTTTTTACCATCATATTTTTTCTTCCCCTTGATACTTACCCCTATACCCCATGTCCCTCTGAATATTTTCTATTTCACAACATCTACCATATATTCTAGAGCTCATTTACATCTTCAGTTTCGCATACCAGAGTAAAGGTACGATATAGATAGATAGATAGATGATAGATAGATAGATAGATAGATAGATAGATAGATAGATAGATCTGTGACCTATTTATTTCACTTATGATTATGTCCTGAAGGAATATACATTTGAATATAAATGTATCATTCTTTAAGGTAGAGTAATACTGCATTTTATAGAAAAACCACATCTTTATCCAGTCTCCAGTTGATGGGCATTTGGGTTGTTTCCAAGATTTAGCTGTCACGAACTGAGCTGCTATAACTTGGGTACACATGTGTTGCTGTGATATTAGTCTTTTAATTCTTTCATGTACATACCTAGCAAGGGAATAGTAGGGTCAAATGGGATCTCTAGTTCAAGTTTTTTGAGGAATCTCCATATTGATCTCCAGAGTGTTTGTACCAGTGTATATTCCCAACAACAATGGAGAAGGGTTGCTTTCTCCCCCATAGCCTCATCAGCAAATCAAAGGAATTTATGTGATGTTCAGTGACCCTGGAGATCCACAGGTTAGAACATTTTTAACTATAATGCATTATTATAAGAGCATTTCTGATAGTTACTTTGCTCTATTTGGGGAACTAGTCCTTTTGTGAGAGGGCAGGCAGGGAACTATAACCAAGAAATCAAACTATATATTCAGACATTTGACTCTTTTCTTGGCAGACTGAATGTTCTGTGCACTTAGATGTTTGCTTTCTAATATGCAGTCTCTTGAGGAGGAATCCTTTTATGTCCTGGCTCTTGGCTTGAACAAACAGAGTAAATACGGCAGGAAAAGAACACAGGGATATATTTATGAAGCCTGATCTTATAGTTCAGAAACATACTCATGTACTTCACTTGAAAAAGCACATTTTTCTCTCAAAGGATAATTTGAGCCTGAAACAAAGAATGGTCTTTTGGGACCTAACTGTAGAGTTGCATGAATTTCCCTCAGGTTCAGCTACTACTCAGTAAACTCAGATTCCTAGTGCATCAGTGCAGTTGCTGTGTGGTAGGAAACTTTTATTTGGAAAATTTTGTCAAGATTACCTTTATTAAATAGGAACATACTCTTTAAAAGATATAAATTAAGAAAGATTGAGAACAATTTTAGGGAAGCTGTGACTAAATATGAAACTAAAGAAAGAAAGGTTAAATTCACATGCAAAAAGCGAGGTCTTGGTGCCTGTAAGATCCATTTTTCAACTCGTTAGTCTCTCATTCAGTTCCTTTTTTCATTGTTCTCCTGTCCAGTGTGGTTGGGTCTTTATCAGTGCACCTTTCAGTCCTGCACTGTATCAGTTCCTCATTCAAGTGTTTCTCATTCCTGCTGTACTTGGGTTCTGGAAGGACAAAAGTGAGGAGCAGCTGGCATCTGCCATTGAAGAGATCAGAGCTGGCAGAGAAGAGATGCAGAGAAAATGACAAAGGTTATGTAACAAAGATCATAAGACAGTAGATAGCAGAAAATCTGATTTCTTCTGAGCTAGAAAATATCCTTAGTACATACACTTGACTTGAGCTTTGAGATGTTGGCAAGATTTTACCAGATGAGAAAGGGGAAGGGAAGGGTAATTGGGGAAAGCAAGGAAGAGAATTTTTTTTTTTTTTTTTTTTTTTTTTTTGAGACAGAGTCTCGCTTTGTAGTTCAGGCTGGCTCTGAGCTCTCTATGTTGCCCAGGCAAGCCTTGAACTCAGCAATCCTCCTGTCTCTGCCTCCCGAGTGCTGGGATTACAGGCATGAGCCACCACACCTGGCACTGTGGTATGTGGTATTGATTGCTGGTGGGCGTGAGTCTCCACGCCCAGCATTGTATGTGGTTACCGGGAATCCAACTCAGGACCCCGCCCCTGCAAGGCAGGCGCCGGAACCACTGAGCCAATCCTCCGGCCCCGGAAGAGAATATTTTTAAGTGAAAGGTTAGTGTTAGGAAGCTGGTCTGACAAAATCAGCTTTGCATAATTGGAGACCTGGCTCTCAACTCTGTTTTCATACAAGTTAGGACCATAAGTAGTTAAATAAATATTTAAATTGTGTAAAAGGAAGTAGTATATAAAATAATTGTTAACTTATTCCTCTTTGGTCATATAAACACATTTCTCCATCCTTTGAAATAGAAAAGCCAATTTGACTGATTTATGGACTCTGAAAAGTAATAGCTGGATTAAGTGAGTTTGCAGAGGTCTCAACAACATTTCTGCATTTGGTAAAAATAATCAAGAAGCATATTGTATCAAAAAAAAGAAATATTAATTTTTCCTAGTATATATTATTATCTACTTTGTTCTTGCTCAAAGGAACTTTTCAGACAAGTCCTTATACAAAGTTTTATTGATTGCTGTGAGTTATTCTTACATTGGAGAATATACATATGTTTTTTCTTTTATTTCCTGATTATAATTTTCCACCCTGCAAGTACTTAATATCCTCCTGAGCTCATACCTTCGGAAATAACAACTCTCATCTGGCCAGTGCCATTCCTACCTCATGTCATCTCCTTGCTCACAGAAAGCAGTTAAGGCCCAGCTCTACTGTTGCTTTTCTTTTTTACTTTTTCTGTGTCTAATTTTGGTCTGTGCTTGGCCAATTTTATCTTGTTCATTCATTTATCATTCACTAGAAACTTATATGTGTCTTTCTGTATGTATATTCGTTTATTAAGGACCATACCATATACTGGGCACACAATATTGTACAAGGTCAAGTAGGAATGCTCTCTTATTCAGATTAGTTTCAGTGGGAGAGGACTGATAGCAAGGAATTCACCTCCCCTGCAACATTCTCCAAGTTGCCAAAAACTGTAATAGATGTGAAATTCAATGTTTAAGCACTTTTATTTAGATGACTGGCAGGTGGGGAAAAATTATGACATTAAACAAAATTAAATTCCACAAGGCCAGTTACTGTAAATAACAGGAGGAATGAATCTTTGTGGAGGGCAGGGAGTACTAGAAATCATCAGTTGATCTTTGAAGAAGCATTTTGATCTGGTTAGACTAAGTAGTTTTTCTTAGTTCTAGATAATGATTATTATAATTTTTAGGCAACTTCTCAAAATGATTAAAATAATTTTCACTGAGTTAAATTTACAAACATCAAGCCAGTTTGAGACACTTGGTTCTGGAATTAGAGTTTTTATATAAGAAATTTAGTGCAATGTTGTAAAATAGATACATAGCAACATTTAAGCCATTCTGGTATCTCTCCATGGAAATTCATATTAAAAATTGCCATTGTAACACAATCTAAACTTACAGAAAATATATGCACTTAAATGTCTTGAGAATTATGAACACAATATGATTTCTAAAAGATTTCTTCTTTCTTAGTATCTCTTGTTTTTTGTAAATGGCTACAGTCATTTATTTTATTTTTTTAAATTGAATTCTTTATTGGTACAATTTATATACATCTCAAAATCACATATAACATTGGGAAATTTGTACCAGTATATGCCACAAGTTAATTCTCATTTTTACCCATATCCCTACCCACTCCCCCCCTCCTCCCCCCTTTATACATGCTCTTTTATTTTCTTTCTGTATCATTTTTACTCCTTCCCCTCATCACATTCCCACACCAAGTTTCCTATAGAAATATTCCACTCTACTGTCATTTATTAAAAATAGTTACATAGTATGACTTCAATTCCAAGAATCCTGCGAATTTCCTTCTGAATTTAAATTTATGTATGATAGGAACTCAGTCTTTTTAGGGTTGAAGTGTTTCTTTTAGTCTACCGAAACAATAATTTGATCAGACAACTACTGTATACTCATTACTGGGGTAGGAACTTCAAAGGATACAGAAAAAATATGAAAAGTTTCTGTATGAAAGAGACCTGCATAGGCCAAGCTAGTATCCAGTGCTGCACAGTCTACGGGTACCAGTAGAAGGGGGTGGGGGCAGTGGCAGTTGGATGAGGCAGGCCTTGGGTTGAGACAGGGAGCACAGAAAAACTGCTTGAGAATGGTGACATATTCTATATAACCAGAATCCTCCTTATTGGTATTTTTGTATAAAATGGAGAAGGAGCTTTCTGTCTTTCTTGTATCCTGTTAGTGAGACTTAATTTTATCCATTAATTTCCTGAACTTTAATGGACTTTAGAAAATCATGGGGAAATAATTCTGGCTGTAAATTCTCAGCAACTCCAGATAGTTTATAAATTTATACTTTAATACTTGTGCCATTGATTGTGCAAAGAACACAAAGCTTTTTATTTGAACATGTAAAATTTAGCAGTATGTTGTTAGACACACTAGCTGATTTCTTTTTCTCTTATTTCTCAGATTTAAGTTTACTTGCATCTTTTTTTTTTTAAACTACTACATATGAGGGCTGGAGATTTAGCTAGGTGTTTTCAGCACCTGCCTAGCAAGTGCAAGGTCCTAGCATGATCCCAAATAACCACATACAGCCACTATCATGACGCCCATCACCAATCAGTACCATATACCACAAGGCCCGGTGTGGTGGCTAATGCCTGTAATCCCACCATTTGGGAAGTAGAAGCAGGAGGATTGCTGAGTTCAAGGGTTGCCTGGCTACATAGTGAGTTCAGGGCCAGCCTGACCTACAAAGTGAGACCCTGTCTCAAAAAACAACAAAAAAATAAAGGAAGAAAGAAAGAAAGAGAGGGAAAGAAAGAGAAAGAAAGAAAGAAAGAAAGAAAGAAAGAAAGAAAGAAAGAAAGAAAGAAAGAAAGAAAGAAAGAAAGAAAGAAAGAAAGAAAGAAAGAGAAAGAAAGAAAGAAGGAAGGAAGGAAAAAAGGAAAGAAGGAAAGAAAGGAAAGAAAGAAAGCCTACTACAAATGATGAATAATGTTGGAAGACATAAGCTTAAGTGAATACACAGTCCACGATCCTTGGGAAGGGATCCTCGGAGACTGCAGGGGTGTCTGGAAAGGCTGCTGCTTATGGGAGTGCTTCATGGAAGAGCTCTGAGGGGGACTTGGAGAATCACAGTCAGGGTCAGACTGCAGGATTAATGTCCTTTGTGTTGTGGTAGAATACAAAGGGCTCACTGGATTGAAGGATAAGCCGCTGTCTCCCTTTTCTACTGTGGCACAGAGATTGAGGACATGAGTCCTACCGCTGCAGTCCAGTGGAGAGCTGTCTTACAAGATTCCATGTCTGCTTTAGAGAACAAGGACTGGTTTCTCTGTAGCTTTCATTATTACATGAAATGTAAAGTGCTCTGTGCTTGTGGATGGGAGGAGCTTCTAAAAGGCATCCCACTCACTGCTGATTATTTGTCTTTAAATCAGAAAATCACTACTTCAGTGAGCCAGGCTGTTGAAAGATGAATGGGACAGCCATAGAGATTTATAATTAGAGTAAAATCTAATAGGTATTGTAATCAAAATGAGGATCAAGTACTTAGGAAAACAGTAATCCTGTGAATACGATGCAGCAGAAGTTTGCCTCAGGCAGTAGCTTTGGGTTATGTTGAGTTCCATGAATGAGGAAGAAGAATGTGGAAGAATTCTGAACAGATATGGTGAGGGCGGTTTTTGTATGGAAACTATGATTTTTCTGTTTAATTAGTGTGTGGTGCATGGATAAAATCAATGTTTTGTTAAGAAATGTAAGCTAGTAGGCCGGAGGGTTAGCTCAGTGGTTCTGGCGCCTGCCTTGCAAGCGCAAGGACCTGAGTTCAATCCCCGGTAACCACATATAGTGCTGGGCGTGGTGGCTCACGCCTGTAATCCCAGCACTCGGGAGGCAGAGACGGGAGGATTGCTGAGTTGGCGGCGGCTTGCCTGGGCACCATAGTGAGCTCAGGGCCAGCCTGAACTACAAAGCGAGACCCTGTCTCCAAAAAGCAAAAAAAAAAAAAAAAAAAAAGAAATGTAAGCTGATGGTGTATATTCTGGAAAATTCATGGGGGTATTTATGTTATCCCAAAACACCCTCCCAGGGAAGATCTGAGAAATTGTGAGTTGTACAGAGCAGATAACATAAAACATTTGCTTCTACATTAGCATATTCATTCTGCTAACTCCAGAATTACTGAACAAAATTAGATTATTGAGCTAAGTCCCATATGACATTTCTTTTGTACTTAAGTTTCAAAAAATATAAATTGAACAGTAGTATATGTATAACAACTTATAAAAGTCTCCGTAAGTAAATAAAAATGTCATCAGCAATGAAGTATTAAGTGGGAAAACAAATACATTTGTCTTCATTATGTCAGGTAAATATGAAAGGAAATGCTAATAAGAATGAGTTTCTTTTAACACCTTTACAACTCCAACTGTTTTCCTTTATTGTATTAATTTATCACTAAGTTAGAAATAATTTACTAAAAATCAAGTTGAAATTAACTAAAAGGTTTTCACTTAACAGGAGCAAATCAAAGCATTCTAATATTAAACTCGAGAACAAGTGAACTTTATTTACAAAGCATAAACCAAACTGAAAAGAAAATCCCATAACAGATTTCCCTTCATCATTATACATGATCTTCAAATCTATTTCTCCAACAATGCTGGATGTGATGGCCCACGCCTATAGTCCCCGCACTCAGAAGGCAGAGGCAGGAGGATTGCGGCTTGAGAGATGTCACCATCCCACTATCCATCTTATCTATCTCAGAGGACTGAGTTTAAGGCTTGCCTGGGATACGTAGTGAGCTCAGGGCCAGCCTGAACTACAAAGTGAGACCCTGTCTCAAACAAACAAACAAACACCAAATCTAGTTCTCCAAAAGTTTCTGAACATTCTTTACCAGCCAGTGTAGATCAGAGAGTGATCAATCAATTCAAAATTAAAGCTACTTTCTTGACTTGTCTATATTTAAAAAAAAACAAATATTCCTTTGAATATGTAGACTCTGTAAAGAGTAATCTCTGAATGAAAGATTATCATGATGCCACTTTTATATTATTGATAATGTAGCTTTGTTTTTTTCATTTTTTTGTCTTTGTTGAGTCATCCATCTATGCCAAATTATCTGGGCCTGTGATCTGTTGATTAACTCATTCTGCTGTTTTCTGTATCATACTTTTCCTAGACAGCCCCCACCCTCTTTATACCATTCTTTCTTTATTATACCCTTCAGAGGTTCATTTTAGGTTCCTAAAAAACATTTCAAATGGACTTGGTTTACCGTCATTTACATGAAAAACACACAAACAAACCTAAATCTTTTCATACTTAAGAAAACTCACTGCTGAAATCTCCATCGAGGTACAGATCCTTTCACTTCATATTGGCTAATAGTCTTCTTCCTCTGAGTGCCTGTGTGCGTGTGTGTGTAAATAGAAGGTTATCTGTACTAATCAGTTTTTACAGCTCTACCCTCTGTTATCCTCTCCTGCCTTGTCACCGTCCCACTCACTCATCCATCTCTACAGTTCCGTCTGACTGTCCTCATTGCCAGAGCGAGTTTCATGACGCTTCCCAGGAGACTAATATGTCCCTTCGTGTACACTTGTTGAAATACTCTTCCCTCAAGGCTCAATAAAATGTTCCCATTTCTCATTATTCCAGATCTAGTTTGTCATTCCTTCCATCTGTGGATTTGTAGCTCTCTGTTTTTATCTCTGTTATAGTAATAGAGATTTTTATCCTTGATTTTATAGAATGGTTTGGATATTGGAACCTATCCTGTTGCATTTCAGTAGGATTGTTTCTGACTGTGTGTTTCCAACATTTTTTTTTGTAAGTTATGTTATACCTGCTATGTCTGGTATGCTTTCCTGCCTTTTTAATGTGAACTATCTGGAAAAGGACCGTGGACAAATAAACCATCATTTGATTTATCAAATACTGTGTCTTTCTCCTCTCATGCCCCAAAGATAAAGCCCTGCTGAATGATAGGCAAATCCTTCTCTTTCATTTTCGTCCTTCACAGCCCAGGTCCCATTCATATGCAGAGTAGTAGCTCACTAATTAGTGTGGAAATGAACTGATAAAATAAGAGAAGGGGTCAGACTGCATACCACCCCCAGTGGCAATGTCCCTGCAGCTCATCCTATGAAGCTAGATGAGGGAACCCAGCAGGTGAGGGAGATGTCCTGACCTGGGCAGTGGAAGTAAATGGACAAACTCTTGCTTCATGTCTGCTGATATGTTACTTCTGACTTACAATAATATACTAAGAATTAGATGACTTGGGCCAGAGATTTAGCTCAGTGGTTCCAGTGCCTGCCTAGTAAGTGAAAGATCCTGAGTTTGATTTCTGGTAACCACATAGAATAATACCGGGCATGGTGACTCATACCCACCAGCAATCAGTGCCAAATGCCACAGTGCTGGGTATGGTGGCTCACTGTTGTAAACTCAGCACCAAGGCGACAGAGGCAGGAGGATTGCTTGGTTGAGACTTGCTGGGGCTACATGGTAAACTCAGGGTCAGCCTGAACTACAAAGTGAGACCCTCTCTCAAAAAAGAAAAAAAAAAAATTAGATGACGTTCTACATAGAGATTCTTGGTGTATGTTTCTAATCAACTCAGAACTTGATCTCAGAACCTAATCTTGTAAATATATCACATGTTTAATTATAAATATGAGCAACAGACCACAGTAGGGCTTGGGACATTTTCACTACCCAAAATCCCATTATACTTATAACTTTAAATTTTTATGTTAATCACTTTTAAATTTAATTTTTGGTAGTGTATTAATTTTTGGTCATATTTTTTTTAATTTTAAAAAGAGTTTTATGTCCCATATTTTATCTTATGCTTTTAATACAGTTATTCAGAGAAATGCACTTATACTACAAATTGGCATGGAAAGGGTTAAGATTACTTGGTTTATTGGACTTAGACCATATAGATAAAATATCATTTATTTCTGTTAATCCAGATTTCAACTGCATTTCCCTTACTTTTTAACAGTTATGCTAGGCATAACATGTGTATATACATGCTCATATATATCATGGAAACATACGCACACACAAATATCATGGTTTCATTTGATAAAGAAGTTTACAAAATGAAACATCCAAATTCCAAATCTTCCAACCCTACTTCCAAAAATAAACATTGTGATTGCAATTTATATCATACATCTTGCTTTCTTTTTCTTTTATTTTTTTTCCCCAGTACTGGGTATTAAACTCAGGACCTTGTTCTTACAACGCAAGCATGACAACCCAGAGCTAAGTCACTGACCCCTACATTTTGTTTTCTCTGTTGATTTTTAAATAATTTATGGTCAAGGAACTTTGCAACTTGTTTAATTTCTATGATGATTAAGTCATATTTTTAAATTTTTCTAAGTTATATGTTTCAAATATATATTTTAGTATAGAATTTTTATTTATCATAGCAAATTTTAATCTTTAGGATTTTCTTTGATTTTAATAACGTAACCAAATCTTTAGCAATTCCAACTATGCTTCTTAACATATCAGTTATCATCCTTATAGTCATGCATTTGTTAATTGCCCTTAACTCATTCCACAAACATATGCTGCTGAGTGGCGATTGTCAAGTGCTATTCTAAGCACATTACATGTAATAACACATTTCCCTTTCTAACAACTTTATTACCTTATAAAATGCATAAAATTTTATTTTCTACCTCAGAGATTAAGAAACTAATGTACAGATGACATAAATAACTTGTCCAAGATTTATAGCTAGAATTTTCCTTACTATGAATATAAAAGAATATCTCAGAAAATAAAACAGATTATTGGGTACCACTCAAAAATCTGGATAGAAGTCAAAGAAGACAATTTAGAGTCAGTATTAAACTAATTGGAACTGTCCCAAAACTTAATTAATCACTATCTCTAATTAAAGTTGAGGTGTCCCCAAATGAAGTCTGTTATAAATGCTGTCAGGAGATTCCTGCTGAAATAGAGACTGGTCAGATGGCCTTTTAGTCAGTTTCTCCCTCCCACCCTCCCTCCTTCCCTTCCTTTCCCTCTCCCTGTCCCTGTCCCTTTCCCTGTCCCTCTCCCCCTCCCTCTCTAATTTTTGAGACAGGGTCTCACTTTGTAATTCAGGCTGGCCCTGAGCTCACTGTGTAGCCCAGGCAAACCTCCAACTCAGCAATCCTCCTGTCTCTGCCTCCTGAGTGCTGGGATTACAGGCATGAGACGCCATCCCTGGCCCTGTGGTATGTGTTCACAGGGAATGAACTAGGGACCTTGCCCTTGCTAGGCAAGTGCCAGAACCACTGAGCTAAATCCCCTGCCCTTAAGTCTCTTTATATTCTAGGATTCTGTGTAATTGATCCACATAGCTAACTTGACATTTTTTAGGCTATTGCTGATTGTATGCTAATTATTAATCTTACATAGTTTTTTACAAATGTTAATGCTATAATTGACTTCATGAAACTATTTCTATTTTTTTTTTTTTTGAGATAGGGTTTCGCTTTGTAGTTCAGGCTCACCCTCAGCTCACTATGTAGCCCAGGCAAGCTTCGAACTCAGCAATCCTCCTGCCTCTGCCTCCCAAGTGCTGGGACTACAGACATGAGCCACCACGCCCAGCACTGCGGTATGTGGTATTGATGGCTGATGGGCGTGAGTCACCACGCCCAGCATTATATATGGTTACCGGGATCAAACTCAGGACTTTGCACTTGTGAGGCAGGCGCCGGAAGCACTGAGCTAAATCTCCAGCCAAACTATTCCTATTTTTGTCATCAACAGACCTTAGGACATTGTTTTGAATGAATTTCCTTCCACAAGTAAGTAGCATTTATGCAACTTTGAAATTGCATTTCCCAAAATGATTTACTAACTTGTAACTTGTAAATGTACATTTCCTTCCTGCTTACTCCCATGATGACCCTGTTACTGTAGGGATCCCTCAAGCCATCCCACTCTGCCAGTTAGGCCAGAATGTACATATGTCCTCATTGGAGTCTTTTCCTCTAACCTATTAATGAAAAAATCAAAGGGAATATGAGTCAAACTATGTTCAGTCTTTATCCAGGCTAAATTGCTGATGATCATTTAGCCTCTGGCATTTTTTGTGTGTCCCTGAACATGAATACCAAATAGCATTGACTTGGTAATCTGTCCAATTTTATTGTCATTCACTAGCCAGAACAATCCAAGTCCAATTTTCTTTGTGTTGGAGCTTCTGAAAACAGGCAAGCTTTTTTGAGGCTTATAGCAGAATTCCGTGCAGTACTCTTCTCCTGAGTTCTTCAGGTACCTTCATTCACCTCCCAATAGAGGAGCAGACAAAACTCTGCTCAGCATAATT
>PVIC010048488.1:0-13489 GCA_004025085.1 Thryonomys swinderianus | reverse complement strand
ACCTGTCACAGCCATCCTATGGGGCTTTGTGAACATCTGTTCAGCATCAGTCCCCATGATGAAATTATTCTTATGCTCCTTTCAAAGACAGGTAAAGTAACGGTCAGACTGCTAAGACAACTGGCCACAGACAATAAAACCAGTCTCTGTGAGATAATCGAGGTCGGGCTTGCAACTGGCAAAAGCTCTCAGGGTCACATGAGCATTTGTGTGTTTGCAATTTTTTATTTCATACAGCACTTAAGGACGACATGAGCTACAAAGCCAAAGACCTTGGTATCATATGCAGCTCCTGGAGAGCTTCCGGGCCCTTGAGCCGGGTGGGGGCTCTACTGGATTCAGAAAGCATCAGGTACCAAAGGAAAAGTACAAAGTGAGTCTGAGGACTTCTTGGTCCTTTGGAGTGTGAGAGACGGATCTAGCTGCATCTCCTCAATCCCAGAGGGATGACCCCAGAAAAGGCAGTCTGCCCTGAGAAGGATTCATTTTAGAGAAAGGCTCTTTGCTGCCTTGTTTGCTGTTCCCTCATCCTGTTCCATGGAGGGGCTCAGGGCATGGATGTGATGCAAACTCTGGTTTACAAGATCCAGGACTATTTCTCTGTAAGACAACTTAGTTTCTACCAAGTGGCCAGAACGTCCGTCTCAGTCAAGTCATGGTTTCCCTCAGCTCTGGGCTCAGGAGACATCCAGGCCAGGCCGACGCTGCTCTGACCTGTGCCCGTGATGCTGGCTTCTGGGTGGGCACCACCATCTTGGAAAAGGTGCCCTCACCTGATCCTCATTCTCCGCTTCAAGGCCCCTCGCTCACTCTGTCTGAGCAACCCCTTCTTGGGCCTGTGGGGAGCCATTTTGGATGGTCCTTGTTCCCTCTGGGCTTCAGGGAACTCGGAGTCGGTGCAGGTTCAGCTGCCTGACCACGTGGCCACATCTACCGTGGGTCTGCTCCATTCCCTGGCCTCTGACTGGGAAGCAGGCCGTAAACCTCACAGGGACAGTCTTCTGCCAGTTTGGGGTTCCTGCTCTTCCCTCCCTCCCAGCTTCCTTTCTTCTCCAGCCTCGGGCCTGCAGCCAGCTTTGCTCTGTACGATCCTGTTCATCCTCTCCAAATCTAAAGCGTGGGCCAGTAGTCCCCCAGCGCTTGTGTTTTGTGACACAAAGATTCTTCTCATCTTTCTACTGTGACATTCCTTCCCTGAGGCAAGGATGCCACCTGGTCCTGTTGACTGAATGAGGGGGATTCTAGGGGGAGAAGTGGGGGACAAGGAATGTAAGGAGGAAAAATCCTTGAAAATTCTAAATAGTATTTTAGACATACACAATAAAATCAATGTAACCTAAAGGACAGCAAAGAACAAAGAAGATGTCATAGAAATAAAAAACCAAATCCAGAGGACAGAAGAGCATTTAACATACAGCCCACAAACCTGCCACATTAAGTGAGCTTTAGAATTTGCCTCAGAGCCTCCAGCAGCCAAAGAGGATAAGGAAGAAGGAAGATGACACAGGGACTTTATATTCTTATTTTCAAAACATAGAAAATATATGAACTCATGAAGCAAAATAAAGAGGTTTCTCATTTGCTGTGAACGGAAAGGATCTGTCACCAGGGACTTCACAGTCATAGCCATTGCAGGGTGGTGCCAGTAGTGGGAGTGTGAATTTGACAGCATGATGATGTGGAGATTAGTTTGAGTGACTTTGAGTCCCAGTCATTCCAGATCAGAAGCTAGAAGTCACAGCAGAGGCCACTTGGCCAGCCTGCCTTCTACTGGCCTCACTGCTTGCTCTGTGTGTGTGTGTGTGTGTGTGTGTGTGTGTCTATTTCTAAGTAATATAGTGTTTTGGATTTTTAATAATGCACATAGAAAGAAAGAAAGAAAAAGACAATTCAAATACCCCAAAACAGGTATAAGTCCAGCATCTCCCCTTATGTGCCAGGGTTACATCTTCCAAGGTGCCAAAGGTTACCTGAGACGTTGAGGTCGAAGATAGTACTGGACTCTGTACAGTTATGCTGGTTTCTTCCTGTGAGCCTTCCACTGTTCCCATATGGAAGGTTAATGTTTCCTTGTGTCACTGTTCTTGTACCTGGATCTAATATGAAGTGACTAAGAAGTAGTGGCACAGAAAATGCAGATACACTGGAGAAGATGATTCACACTTGAGTTGGACACAACAGGGTGGCATCAGTAATCATGCTACTCAGAAGGGGGCATTGTTTAAGATTTATGAACTGTTCATTTCTGGAATTTTCCATTTCTTATTTGTGGACTGTGGTAATATTATTATTTGTGGGCCTCAGGTAACTTAAACAATGGAAAGAGAAAACACAGATAAAGGGGGAATACTGTACTGAAAAGCCTGCTGTTCTCCTGGTACCATCTCCCATTCCCCAGCTCTCCTCCCCAGAACAGTCATGACACTAGGTTCTCCACCATCCTCCAGAGTTGAACTATGCATGTATGAGGTATATTTTGTCTTTCTCATATTTTTATACTATGCACACCACTCTATACCTTGCTTTTTCAACTTGTAATAGATATTGAGAATCTTTTAAATGGCTTCATTATATTCCACATGTAGTTATTATGTCTTTAAACCTGTCTTTCTTTCTTGCACTACTGGGATTTGAATCCAGGGTCTTCTCACTGAGCCATATCACCAGTCCTCATCTTACCTTATTTTTTTTTTTTTATGCTTATGAGTCAGGGTCTCCATAATTCTCTAAGTTGCCTAGGCTTGGCTCAAATTTGAAATCCTCCTGCCTCAGGCTCCAGTGCTGAGATTTTAAAATAGTGCCACAATAAGTTACCTTATATATCATTCTTTGAACATAAAGAGAAGTATGCCTATTAGATAAATATCCAGGATGCCTGCTTTCCCTTCTCTTGCCAACATAGTGTATAATAAAAGAAACTTATCTTGGCCAGTTGGATAACCTTTCTTGATTATCATCATTGTCCTATATATTTATAGAGATAGGAAACCAGGCTGAAAAAAATAAAAAATGCTCAAAATTGGGCTCATCTAAGTCATGCAGGCAAGACCAGCTACATAATTTGCAAGGTCCCTGAAAAATAAAAATGGAATCCTTTATTCAAAAATTATTAGAGGGGTCTGGAGATTTAGCTCAGTGGTTCCGGCACCTGCCTCGCAAGCACAAGGTCCTGAGTTCGATCCCTCGTAACCACATACAATGCCGGGCGTGGAGACTCACGCCCACCAGCAATCAATACCGCATACCACAGTGCCGGGCGTGGTGGCTCACGCCTGTAATCCCAGCATTTGGGAGGCAGAGACAGGAGGATTGCTGAGCCCGAGGCTTGCCTGGGCTACATAGTGAGCTCAGAGCCAGCCTGAACTATGAAGCGAGACCCCCCCCAAAAAAATTATTAGAGGCTGGATGCATAGCTCAGTGGCAGGGTACTTGCTGAGCATGCATGAAGCCCTGGGTTGCTGCCCAGCCAGGCTGGGATGACGATTTGGTGTGTGCCCTTAGTTCATCTGGCAGTGTAGGAGGTGACAGGAACAGAAAGCACGACCAGCCCCCTTGGTACTGACTTCCCTGAACCCACACAACTGTCACTTGAAAAGGTTCCCACGACAGGTACACGAAGCTCATTCAGGTAGCAGCTTCTGCTTCAGCCATGAATAAGGGGCAGCAGTGTCAAAAGTCATGAGAGTAATGTCCTCCAACTTGTCGGTACTGAGGTTCAGTTTGATTGCAGGAATTGTAGCATGTGCCTCCTGCTGGGTCCTGGGGGTCGTGGACACCAGGCTGGGTGAGGAGGGTTCTGGTTCATTTTCTGCTGCTGATGACACAATACCACAGGCCAGGTCAATTATAAAGAACAGATTTATTTTGGCTTGTAGTCTTGTCCAAGGCTAAAGGGCTGAATCTTCTTGCTGAAAGAATCTGAGACAATGTAGGGCTTCAGATGACCCAGGATACAGCACAAAAATCCACCTCTTTCACAACCATCAGGATCCTACCATGGGGTTCTTCCCACCATGACCTCATCTAATTCTGACCACCTTCCAAATGCTTGGCTTCTAAACATGAAAATCAGATCCCACCTTGCCAATACCGTACAAAGCTCTAACATGAGTTTTGAAGGGTAGGAACCATATTCAAACCATGGCAGGGGTCTGTATATATAGGAGGAAAGGAGTAGCTTGCCGACATGGGAAATCTGGGAGTCTTTGCCAGATTTCATTTGCAATATTTTGCAACCTGGCCTTAGGTTATACCCACCTTTGGAGGAGAGTTACCAGGCATTCCCCTTTACTAGTTTTGCTATTAGAATAAAGCATCTGTGGGCTCCTACTAACTCAACCCCCTCATTTCTCTCCCCACAAATAATCTGCCCAGAATCAAACCTTTTTGTCCCTTCTGTGGACCCTGCAGACTCCTTCAGAGATGTGTGCCCATCTGTGGTCAATTCCTGTAGTTCTTTAACAGCACACTATTTTTGTGGAAGCAATAAATCCTTTGATTTTTTTTTTGGCCTTAAAGTATTAGATATTGGAATTAGATTTAAGTAACTGTGCAAGGCAAAATATTCCTGGGGAATCTTTGAACAGTAAACAAGTTTAAAAGAAGCCAAATAAATAGACATGCATCTTTAACATCTCAGGAAGCCTACTTCTAAAAGTCTGTCTACAGTTTTGATCAGCTTTAGCCCTGTTTGTTTTGGGGAGCTAGAGTCAGACATAGCCCATCCAGAGCAGGCCACCCTTTTCAAATTATCCTCTGGCCCCTTCCCTGAGCCCCACCCTCTCTGAGTTGCCTGTTGCCTCCCTGGAGTCAGCTGGCAGCTTCAAAGCCAAGATGTCTGAAGGAGGCCAGAGGAGTGAGACGGGAAGAGCAGCGGGGCAGGTGGGCAAGTGCATCTGTGGTCTTGGGTGTTTCTGCCAGAACTGACGCTTTGCCACCACGTTTGCCCCTCAGACAAGAGTCCCTTGCAAATGCATCCAGATTGGTGTGTGGCCCACTTTTAGAGCTGTTTCGAGGGCCCCCTTCGGGGGGTCTTCTGTGATGCACCCCCTACAGCCACAGTCATCCTCAGCTTTCCTGTACAGGGCTCTGTGTCACATGTCTTTACCTTTGTCCCTCTGCAAATGCATTTTTGGCACATGGCCCCACTGTGAGACAGTAGTTATCTCCACTACTGAGTCCACGGTCGGGAGGTGCCAGCACACGACAAGTGCACGCCAGGTCTCAGTGTGGCCTCATTCCACAAACCAGGGCTGAGCTTCTGAGAAGGTAACTTGCCCGAGGTCACAGAGCAACCAGGTGTCTGGGCTGAGACTTGAACTGACAGTGCTGCGTCTCATTCTCACTTGGCTTCCCCTATAGGGGCGATGTGAGCGCTCCTGGAGATGTGGAGGGCAAGTCACTCTCGTCGGTCCCCTTGGCTCTGTCCCTCAGGCCCACCACAGCTCCCACTCACATCACAGAGGGCCTTGCTCTTCCCGCCACCATTCTGGGAGCCCTTTGCTCTCGTCTGGCCTCCGGCTCCTCCTCCCCTTGGCCATGGGAAAGACCTCCCTAGAATTTAACAGCCTCAACCCACGGCTCTGGTCCGAACCCACCGGGGAGCCACATCCCGTACAAGAGGCCAGCCTGGCTATAGACATGGAGTCTGCCCCGCAACCCACCTAGCAGCTCAGCAGTATCACCTTTCACGTTCCCCCCAAGTCCCGCAGATCCTCATCCCAGGCTGCCGGCTCCACAGTCTTGGCACCACTGGCCAAGCGCTCAGAAAAATGTCTCTTCTTTTCATTTCCTCTGAGCCTAATCTCAGCGCACTGGTTAAACATCTGTCTGTCTGTCCAGTCTCCAACCAGGCAGCCTTCCCAGGCAGGGTGTGTGTGTGTGTGTGTGTGTGTGTCTATGTGCACACACATGTGTGTCTTTTTATTTCTTTAATCGGCAAACAAAAATTATATATCTGTACAATGTGATCTTTAAGTTATGTACACACTAAAGAATGATTAAATAAGGGCTGGAGATTTAGTTCAGTGGTTCTGGCACCTGCCTCGCAAGCGCAAGGTCCTGAGTTCGATCCCTGGTAGCCACATACAATGCTGGGTGTGGTGACTTTCGCTGTAATCCCAGCACTCGGGAGGCAGAGACAGGAGGATTGCTGAGTTCCAGGCTTGCCTGAGCTACATAGTGAGCTGAGGGATAGCCTGAACTACAAAGTGAGACCTTGTCTCAAAAAACAAAAGAATGATTAAATAAGATAATTAAGATATTCATTGCCCCATCTACCTTTTTGGGGTGAAAGCATTTGACATCTACTCCTTTGGCAGTTTTGAAATGCAAACTATATTATTATTATCCATAGTCATTGACAGATCACTGCAACTGATTCCTTTTGTCTAGTGGAAACTGCCCTGTCTGACTAGTGCCTGCCCACACCATAGCTAGCCCCTGATAGCCACCACCAGACTCTACTTCTATCAGTTCAAAATTTTAGCTTGCTCATATGAGTGAAATTGTACAGTATTTGTCTTCCTGTGTCTGGCTTACTCTACTTGGCACAACGTCCTTCATCCATTTTGTCATAAATGATAGGATTTCCATCTTTTTCATTACTGTTTAAGTCTATCATATTTTCTTTATCCACTTTTCCATCAGTGAAAATTTAGGTTCCTCCCATTCCCTGGCTGTGGGGAAATCCAAAGGTAAAGGAATTGGCTTTGATGTTTATAAGATGTTAAATACACCTGAGAAAGTTCCAACTTTTTCTCAACAAATTTTGATGAAGAAAGGGAACAACTGGAAGTTATCCTTAGGAGCCAGGCAGGGTGACGCACACTTATAATTCCAGCTACTAGTAGGACAGCTATATGTCTGAGGCCTGCCTGGGCAACTTAATGATATACTGCCTCAAAGTAGAATACTTGAAGAAAAAGGCTGAAGAAGCAACCAGTGGTGGAGTGTTTGCCCAGCACGCACCAGGCCTTGAGTTTGTGTGCCAGTAGTAGAGGGTAACTGGATTCTAAATGGCTTCTAGTCTTGAAACCTCTTCTCCTACACTGGCTTTTTGTGTCCAGCTCACCAACTGGTCCAAGGTGGTTCTTGGCACCAGGCAGGGTTTTTTTCCTCTAAGTCATTTCCCAGGCTTCTCCTCTTTCCACTGGAATCAGTCTCTCCCCACTGCCACAGCCCCTCTGTATTGCAACCATCTAGGGTGAGTAAACACAGCCTGTACTTAACATGGATCTGAATTCACTCATTACTGGAAAAGCTATCGGTGTTGACGTGTAGGGACATCCATTTTAATTATGGAAAAAGGCCTCCTTATCAATTATTTAGATCCCATTGAAAATAATACACTGAAAAAGGAGAAAAATTAGCTCTCTGTTCTGCTTTGAATATTTGACACAGAGCCTTCACAGCACATGCACACATATGTGTACGTACACGTACATGAAACACAGAAGTCTCCACATCCCTCCAGTTATTCTATTCTTCCAGATTTTAAACATGCTACCTTTTGAAAAGGGATAAAATGACAAAAATGAAAATGCTGGCTGTGATTGGGGAAAAAGCCATGGAAAAATGAAGAGGAAAATCTTACAACTTGGCATTATGAATTTGAAAGCATATTTAGTTGAAGTAACTGATACTCAAATCAGTCTGCAGAGCTAGTCAAAACAAAGTGAAAGACTGAGATAATTATCCAAATCATTCAGGGTAAAAATACCTTCTGAAGCAACCCAGTAATTGAGATAGAAAGGTTTCCCTGGGCGCTTGTGGTCTTGAGCTGCTTAGCTGAAGTCTCCCCTGTGCTTCGTGCATGTAACGCAGCCATTTTGTCTCATAAACGTTTTATGTTCAGTGTCTCCGTTCTGGATTCTGAAAATTGTAGGAAAATGGCCCAGTGCTGAGCGTCAGAAGAAACACACAAGGAAGTGAGACTTTGCTTTGTTGAGAGTTTTAGCTTTGTATGTCTTATAGGGCGGTTTGGCATTAAAAAAATAGTGTCCTACATATTTTAAAAAACAACAACAGAGGTTTGGTGTGTAGCTCAGTGGTAGAGAGCTACCACTAGGTTCCATCTCTAATGCCATGAAACAACAAAAACTCAGGAACTATACAAGCTGAAGAAAACTTTGGATAGCAGGATAATGAGTCATTTTGTTTTTTCCTAATATTCCATATATTACGCTTTAGTACAATGTGATATAATTAAAAATATATTCACTTGCTTTCAAAAAGCATCTCATGCTTTGCAAATCAAAGTGTGACATAGGAAAAAGTAAAAGTCTCCTCCCATACTGGTCTTCTTTCCTCAGCTGTAGCCTCAGGAAACCATTAGTTTGGTGTCTATCTTTGTAGACATTTATCTTCTGTTATATAAGGTACCATGTGTCTGTATATGTGTGTGTGTGTGTGTGTTGTAATTAGGTGTAATATATACATTATTTGTAACTAAATTGTTTCATTTTATAATGCATTGTGGACATCCTTCTGTGCCAGTATCTATTTCCCCATTATTTTTGATGGCTGCTATAGTATGATTGATTTTATGTGACTAACCCATACATGATAGACATATGATTATTGCCAGTATTTCACCCTATGACCATCGATAAGATGGACATTCAGGAATAGCTAGCTTTAGACCACATATTAGGCTGGTGTTCCTAAAATGGCTTCTAAAAAAGTGAGATGAAATTCACATAGCATATAATTAACTATTTGAAGGGCATTTGGTATATTTACAGTGCTGTGCAACCATCCCTCGATCCAGTTTCAAAACTTTTTCCTTGTACCAGAAAATACCCTATACTCATTAAGTAATTACTCCTGACTTCCTTCCTTCTCCTATCTCCTGATATACTACACTAGTCTCCTTTCTACCTCTACAGATTTACTGAGACATGTCATATACTGGAACTGTCTGTGGGCTTTTGTACTGACTGCTTTCTTATAGCATGATGGTCTGTGTGGTTCACCCATGTTGTACCATGTAGCAGGATTTCACCCCCTCTCCCCCTGCACTACAGAGCATTGAATTTGGGCCCTTGTGCTTCCGAGGTAGGTGCGGTACCACTTGAGCTAAATCCCTGGCCCTAGGATTTCATTCATTTTTAGGAATGAATAATACTCTATTGTGTTTACTTATTTGCCCATTGAAGGGCTGACACTTCTCCTCAGAAGGACTAATCCTGAGGAGCAGGGTGTTTCATTTGCTGTATGTGACCCAGGCTCTTTCGCCACATACACTGGAAAACTTCCATCCAAGAACTTTTGTTGTTGTTGTTTTCTCTTTTAATCAAGAGTAGGATAAAAGAGCCATCAGCCCTCAAGTGCCTCATGATATGGGGTTCCTTGAATTGGACAGAATGTTAGGAGAGTAACTGGTTTGGTCAGTTTTTATTGCGTGTGCTAAAAAAGAATCAACTCACTGTACAAAGGATTCCCGCTGCTCCTAAGACCTGGCCCTTGGGGGCTGGAAATATGGCAACAATAATAACCCCTTATACTTCAGCTGGTGCCGCACAGGCTTGGTGGCAGGGACGCGAGTGATTTTCTGCAATACAATACATTTATCCAGGGTCAGTATTTCTCCTGATAACACTGTAAAGTAAAGCTGTATTCAATTCTCCCTTTCACTTCCTTTTTTCTCTTTGGTCATCTAAATCTTTTTTTTTAAAGTGCCTACTATGCACCAGCCAGTGAGGAGCTAGAGAAGGCAAGACATCTCAGCTCAGGTCATGGTATTGGGAAGATGGAGACATGAAGGGAGAATTTTGCCCCTTTGGGCAAACAAGACTCTAGAAAGATGGGAGGGCACAAAACCACCAGATGAAAGTGGAAGCTTCCATCTGCTGATTTAGGTGCTGCTGGCCCAATCTGAGCGTCCGCTTGGTGGACATCATGTGAATAAAACATGCGGATGGGGAGCAGGCTCCACGGTTCCGCACGTTGGTCTGGCTGCACAGGAGCCTGGCTGTGCACTGAGGATTCCCGGCACCTGGGTTCAAATTCTTTCCACCCAGGGGAGCTGTCCAGCCTGGGGCAAGGGCCTGACTCTCCCAGGCTTCTCTCCCCGGACCTCAAATGAGGATTGCACTGTGAAAATGAAAAGGTGTGTGTACACAAGTGACGCACAATAGAAACTCAGTAAGTACCGTTCTTCCTCTTCTTAGAGGCTTCTGTGGCTCATTTTCCCATGGCTTTAGAACTAAGAGCAGCCCAGCTTCTTTCTCAGTCAGGCTCCCAATTAGAATAAAAGATAACTAGTGATCCAAGAAATGTCTGCAAAGGGTCTGGGGCTGGTGTGTGCTGTTCTCACCTGCTTGCAGAAATCCAGTTAACATAAGCCTCCTACATCCAGGCCCCAAACTCCCCTCCCTAAGCTTGGGATATCTCTATCCAGCTCCGAGGGGACTTCTCTTAAAGACAGAGCTCCCGCCCCTCTACCCTGTGCACCCAGGAGCAAATCACCCGCGTCTGGTCTCCCACAAATGGCTGTGGCCACCATTGTACTCTCTTGACAAATGGAGCCTGGAGCCCTGAAGATGTCTTCTGTTAGAACTTTCTAACAGTGTCATAAATCTTTTATTAACATTTGGTATTATACTAATTAAAACTGTTCTCTGTATGTATTATTAATTTCCCTAGCACTTCTTGCTGGGGTGACGTTTTTAGCCAGCTAAGCAGAATGTAGCACAGTAAATAAGAAGAAACTCATTTCCAGACAATTAGCCTTGCAGAAAAATAAGTTGGTTAATGGAAGGCATGATGATTACAAATTTTACCTAAATAAACAGGGTATCTTAATGGTAACTCTTCAAGCTAAGTAAACAGATTGGGGTGGTAATGTCCTAAGCAATACTTAAATGTAACTGTTTAATAAATTGGTAAATTACTCATTTCATCTTAGAACAAAATGGTAATACTGTAGTAATAACCTAGTATATATTCCGTAAATATGAAGCATTATCACTTTAGCTCTGTAGAAATCACCACAGTGATATGTCAGCATTGATCTAAAACTGCAGCATTTTATCTCAAGTTTATTACCCATTTTTGAGAATCGCTGAGATTTTCAGAGCAAAATGGCAATAAAAGAAGAATTTAAAAAGCGCTTTAATGTGCATAAGTTAATCAGAGGTATCCTCGGGGGGAAAAGGAAATTTGGTAAAACATGAATTATAAGCATCATTTAAACTTACTTTGGACACTAGAGATAATAAATGGCACCATAATTTAGAAATAGCTTTTAACATCAATGACGGTAAGTACCACTTTACTGTTCATAAGAATTGCAGAGCACTGGTGCTGAGGCCAATTTTATTAGCCATTTTTTTCTTTATAAAAGCAATCCAGCCCTTTCCACAACTGAGGAGACAGGAACAAGAGTTACGTGCTAATATGCAAAATGCATTTAAGTTTTTTGAAATAGAGAATAATAAATTGTGCCAAAAGATAGAGTCTGGAGACAAATGAATGATCATTTAAAAAGAATAAGGCGCTCTCAGAGTTTACATATTTGGGGGAAACTTGATAAAAAAAAAAAGCCAACAAATTGTTCATACATTTTCCCATTTGCTGGAGCATGCGGGTGTGCTTTCAAATCTGGGAGATGAAGCCATAAATCCCAACGATTGGGAGGTGGTGCAACAGGAATATATTTCTGTAAATTGTAGCCATTGACAAATTGCTTTTAAACTACATACTGTGCAGGTTCAACTTTCTCTTTGGTTGTGCAAACAGCCTTCCTGCAGAGAAGCCTCAGACTCCAACCTCTACTGAGCAGGCCCCAGAGCTGTGGACCTCCCACTTGGTGAGACAATAGCCAGGACTCCATGAGCCACCTACTAAGTGCATCGAGCTATGTTCAGCATTATGCACCTATTGGAGAAGCTCTTTTGGAATAGTGCACAGACTTATGTGGGAGGAACAGGTCCAGGACATCAGCCTAGGCCCTGTTCTTTGGGATTTAATAACTCCAGTCTAAGGTCCCTTTTCCACCTAAATGTGATGACCTAGTCAACAATCCACCTTACTTGATCTCGAATCTTCGATGCACCTGAGTGGCACATTGATCCCTCCTCTGTTTTTGAATGTGACTTGTATAAAAGACCTGGAATTTCATGAAAGGTATCAACTTTGGGGAGGTTGATGGGAACAGATGCAAAAGTGTACTGAAGAGGCAGGAGAGGAGAGGAGAAGGGAGCAGAGGTGGGTGCTCCCAGCAGGGCATCTTCGCTTTGGACGCACAGTTACTGAGCAGCCTCCAAGCCCTCTGCACATGTGTTCCTCTTGCCTGCAGGTCCTTTGTCTGCTCACTAAATATCAATGACATTCCTTTCTTCAAACAGAATCTAGGACATCAGGCTTGCCTGGCCTCCTCCTGCTGCCCCATAACTACACCTGCCCCCTCTCCAGAGAGCATGGGGCTCTGGTGGCAGAGTTCAAGGGCAGCCTTTCCAAAGGACTGGAGCATCCTTGGCCTAGAGGACTCTTGTATTCAGATGGCTGTAAGACCTTGAGCAGGTGCATCATGCAGCTTCTCAACCTGAGTTTTCTCACCTGTAAACAGGGGTGCAAAACAAGATTGCTGTGAGGAGGGAGTGAGGTCCTAAGTATAGTATTTAGTGCATAGTAGGTGCACAGCATCTATTAGGTTTCTTCTCTCTCCAGAGACAGAACATCTAGATTCCAACCCATCCCCTATACAACAACCTAAAATTCTCAAAACTCACATCTGTCATTGCCAATTGGAATATTTGTACTTACTGACTTCTGAAGTTGGCTCCAAGGGTTAAAAATATAAAATGTTTAGTTAACTGTCTGGTCCACAGAAGGTATTATATAAATGCTACTTAATATCACTATTATTATTTTATAAACATGTATCGAGCACCAAGAGTGTGAAAAATATCACAAAGAAACTGAAGTCACAGAATGATCAGAGTGCCTTGTCACTCTTACTTAGAGTGATCTGGACTTTCAATACTCAGTTAACAACCATGTCTGGAAGGCCCTTTTTAGGGAAGATACTGTGCAGGCTGAGGTAAATCATGATTCTAAACCTAGACATATACTACATATGTGTCTGGCTATGCACAAGTTACTCATTACCTGAGTTGCTAGGTTTGTCTTCAGTTTTCTATGAGGAAAACAAGAACAGTATTTGCCTTGTGAGAATTCAGCTACCAAAACCACAATAGTATGTGTATCCTGCCTGAATACAGACAAGGAGGCCGAAGCTCAGAGAGGTAAAGTGACTTGTCCACTCGAACAGCAAAGCTGGGATTTTAACAGCCTACAAAAAGCTCCGCACAGATTATGGGCATTTTGGTGCCTGACAGACCCATTTAAGACCTTTCTTCCTTCCGTAGGACTGGAAGTCCTTATGGTCCAGCAGCACAGGGTTGAACCGTCACTTTACCACCCACAGGGCTCCACCAGAGCCTGTGTTGAGCTGGGCAGTGGAGGCCCAGGAATGTGTCCTTTC
>PVIC010048487.1:0-13495 GCA_004025085.1 Thryonomys swinderianus | reverse complement strand
ACCTTTAAAAACATTTTTCAATAGAAAGTGGCTTGTAGATTTTGAAGCAGAAGATACCTTTGTAGCAAGAACATAGGAATATTGAGTATAAAAGTTCATCCCTAAATTGTATTCATTTTAATGTGCTCTAAAACTGGCCTCTTAGAGCCAGAGATTTAGCTCAGTGGTTCTAGCACCTGCCTACCAAGTGCAAAGTCCCTGGTTCGATCCCAGGTAGCAATATAAATAGCGGGCATGGTGACTCACCCAGCAGCAATCTACCACACACGAGTGCCGGGCATGGTGGCTCATGCCTATAATCCCAGCACTCTGGAGGCAGAGGCAGGAGGATTGCTGAGTTCAAGGTTTGTCTGGGCTACATAGTGAGCTCAGAGCCAGACTGGACTACAAAGTGAGACCCTATCTCAAAAAAAGGAAAAGAAAATTTGGTCTTTTGACAAAAACACCTTAGTCACATTTGAGCAATAGAGAAATGCTTGGAACAGAGTCTGGAACTAGGACTCTACAACATTCTTCTTACCTTACTTCTTCTGCTGACTGACACTAGCTAGGCTTGGCTTCCCTGACCACTCTTCCTTTTGTGCAGAAACTATAAAAGGAAACAACTAACTGGGCTTGGTGGCACACATCTGTAATCCCCATGCTGGGAAGGCTGAGGCAGGAGAATCTCCATGAGTACAAGGCCACCTGGGTTCCATAGTGAGTTCATGACCAGCCCGCACTACATAATAAGATCCTGTCTCAAAAGAAAAAAATAGCTAAGCCTAAAGAGTATTAGAGGCCTGAAGCTTATAAACACTTTATCTTTTAATAAAAACATTATTATTGATAACACTTTGCTTCAGGTAGGTTCACTGTAGCTATAGATGTCTTACTAGCCTTTGATCTTAGAGTTTTAGGACTCAAAAGAAATTAACACTAGGAAATCTTTAACATTTGGTTTTAGCCAGTGCGGTGGTTCATGCCTGTAATCCCAGCACTCAGGAGGCAGACAGGAGGATTGCTGAGTTCGAGGCTTGCCTGGGATACATAGTGAGCTCAGGGCCAGCCTGAACTACAAAACAAGACCCTACCTCAAAAAGAAAAAAAAAAAACACTTGAATCAATGACCTTGTCCAAGAATAAGGAGAAATAGAGAAAACAGTCCTAAAATTCAGATGGAGCCTAAAGAGGTCCAGAAGAGCAAAAGTAATTTTTTTTTTCTTTGAGGCAGGGTCTAGCTTTGTAGTTCAAGCTGGCCCTGAGCTCACTATGTAGCCCAGGCAAGCCTGCAACTCACCAATCCTCCTGCCTCTGCCTCCCGAGTGCTGGGATGACAGGCGTGAGCCACCACGCCCGGCACTGTGGTATGTGGTACTGATTGCTGGTGGGCGTGAGTCTCCACGCCCAGCATTGTATGTGGTTACCGGGATCCAACTCAGAGCCTTGCACTTGTGAGGCAGGCGCTGGAACCACTGAGCTAAATCTCCGGCCCGAGCAAAAGTAATTTTGAGCAACATGAGCAAAGCAGACAGCTGACTTCAAACTATGCTACAAAGCATAGTAAAGGCTCCCCAGATTGTTAGCGATTAAAAGGAGGTGGTACTGGACCAACGGACGTGGGACGTGGGACAGAACTGAGGATACAGAGACCTCCGTAGACCTGAAACAGGAACGGAAATGTTCCTCAACGGGCAAGGTTTCTGAAGCTCGGAGGCACAGAGATTTGCCCAGGACCCTTGCCGTTGTGCACACACCTCAGGACTGAATTCCCCGTGACAGCAGGAGCCACAAAGCCACTTCTGCTATGGCGGGCAACAAGGCCTGTGCCAATTACTCAAGAGAATATGGGAAACTTAGAAAAATAACTTTAAAATTTCAAAAATACAAGATAGGCTTTTGGGTGTTTTTTTTTTTTTTTTTTTTTGAGGCAGGGTCTTGCTTTGTAGTTCAGGCTGGCCCTGAGCTCACTGTGTAGCCCAGGCAAGCCTGGAACTCAGCAATCCTCCTGCCTCTGCCTCCTGAGTGCTGGGATTACGGGTGTGAGCCACCACACCCCGCCCAAGAAATTTTTTTTGTGGGTATTGTGATTATTTGAGGCATGCCACATCATTTGATTATACATTTGTTAATTCTAGTGACTTCCCTGTGAATTTTCTGCCTTAAATCTCTATTTGTCCATGCTGATTTTACTATACTATGTGAAAATGTCTGTACATGTTAACTTCATTTGTGTGTGGGTTTGGAAGTAGTCATTTTTTCTTCTAATAGAACAGACAACCAAAACCAAAAAAAAAGAACATTGCCTTCTATTTACATCTACAACTAGTTTTTGTGAGAAATAGAAAATTCTCTGGTCACTTAATAGCAGATACATGAAGGCATCTAGTGAGGATTGTGTGTGTGTGAATGAGTTTGGGGAATGCTTGTTGCACTTTCATACCTCTAACTAGAAAGGACAAATGTATCAGCATAGGCGAGGTTTCACTGCAATATTCTCCAAGTCTCAGTAATTTACCAAAGGTGTACTTTTTCATATTATATGTTTAGCACAGATTCATAGAGGAGCTCTGTTCATCCACATTCATGTGGGAACTCAGATTAATAATAGAAGATGTATCAAGGTAGGGGAAGGCATAAACATTGTATAATATTTGATAAACACAAAAGGATATATATGTATATATATATATCTTTTTATGAAATTTGATTGTAAGTTAAACACTCATGATCTCACTTCAGGACCTAACAACCATTCCATTTCCCAGAGATAACCTGTAGCTTGAACTTTTTTCAGTCCTGGAAATTGAATCTAGGGGCTTTTGAGCTATGTCCCCAATCATTTTCATTTATTTATTTTTATTTATTTTTGTGGTATCAGGGATCGAACTCAGGCCCTTGTGCTTCCAAGTTAGGTGCCTTACAACTTGAGCTAAATCCCTGGCCCTTATTTTTAAAATTTTAAGATAGGGTCCTGCTAAATTGCCCTTATGGCCTGAAACTGTCAATTCCTCTTGCTTCAGCCTCCTAATAGCTGCAATTGCAGGTGTATGCCAATATTCCTGGCTTTTGAAATTCTTTTTTTTTTTTTTGGAAACAGGGTCTCGCTTTGTAGTTCAGGCTGGCCCTGAGGTCATTATGTCGCCCAATAAGCCTTGAACTCAGCAACCCTCCTGCCTCTGCCTCCTGAATGTTGGAATTTCAGGCATGAGCCACCCCACCCCCGAATTGTGGTGTGTGGTGCTGATTGCTAGTGGGCATGAGTCACCACACCCGGTATTGTTGTATGTGGTTACTGGGGATGAACTCAGGACCTTGTGCTTGCTAATCAGGCACCAGAACCACTGAGCTAAATGTCTAGCTCCCCAGCCCTTTTAATTGTATTTTGAGAAAGACATTAATCCATTTATGAGGGCTCCATTCCCATGACCCCAGATACTTCCCACAAGCCTCCACCTCCCAACAATGCCACATTGAGGAATTAAGATTCTACTATATGAACTTTTGGGGGACACACTTGAGCCATAGCTCAACACATATGAATTATTTCATACTTGATAACACTACATAGTATTCCAACAGATAGATGCTTCCATTAGACAGATCAACTCCCTATTGACAAATGGTTTGTTTCCAGTTTTAGAATCCTGCAACAGTTACCGAGTACATATATTTTGGTGAAATTCTGCAAGGATAGAGAGATTGATGAGTGTTTTGGTTATAGTTTTGGTTGAAAATAACAAAGTACAGTTCCAGCAGCGGGGTGAGCTGGAGCTACTCAGTTTTGTTCAGTCTCTGCTCTGCAGCGATACTTTCTCCAGATGGTTTTCCAAGTGTAAATGCATCACTCTGCCTCCATCCGTGCATTTCTAGACCAGGAGCATCATCATCCCCCCACCCCGCTCTCCCCTCCCCTCAACTTCTTAGAAATGCAAAGTATCAGTCCCTACCTCAGACCTACGGAACTATAATTTTGAGGATAGAGACTTTATTTTTATTTTTGCACTGCTTTAGATTACACTTGGGCCTCACATGTGCTAGCACTCTGTCACCAACCTACACATTCAGCCCCTGAAATATAATCTTTGTTTCAACAAGCAGGTGATTGAGATGTCTGCTAAAGGCAAAGAACAGTTCATTGCTTTTACCGAGATGGAAATAGGCTGCCAGTGGCAACAGAAGTTAAGTTTCATCCTTTAAATCCAACAGGAAAGAGAATTTATAGTTTCAAAGCAGGACCGCCAAGATTTAATCTACCTATTTTACTAGGGTTGCATGTTCTCCCCTCAACAGTAATCTCTGTGACCAGTAGAACTGGAAATAGGATTAGTTTCCCACAAAACACATGGGCTATGAATGGGAAAAATACAAATGCAAATAAAAGTCAGGGGGGCGGGGATTTAGCTCAAGTGGTACTGCAACTACCTTGGAAGCACAAGGGCCTGAGTTCGATCCCCAGTACCACCAAAAAAAAAAAAAAAGTCTAGGAATTGTTAGAAAGCAAAAGTTGGTAATGATTGCTCAGAGTATACTACTGAAGTCCACAATATCCAGTCAAGAAATGTACTGATGGAGGTGTACATCACCACACCCAGCTTCTATATCTGAATTTCTTTTTTTGAATTTGAGACAGGGTCTCATTTTGTAGTTCAGGCTGGCCCTGAGCTAACTATGTAGCCCAGGCAAGGCTCAAATTGAGCAATCCTCCTGTCTCTGCCTCCTGAGTGCCGGGATTACAATCCTGAGCCACCACGCCTGGCATTATGGTGTGTGGTACTGATTGCTGGTGGGCATGAGTCACCACACCTGGTAGAGTTATGTGTGGTTACTGGGGATCGAACCAGAGACCTTGCACTTGCTAGGCAGGTGCTGGAACCACTGAGCTAAATCTCTCACCCCCCAAAATTAATTTTGTAAAATAGAAAATATCTATATTTCGTGATACATAAGCTCACTTTTGAGTGTCTACTTAACAGAAACACATGTGGGCACAAGGTGACCCCTACCAGGATGCTCCCTGTAGCCCTGTAATCATGAAAACTTAAAGTCATTTTATCCTAGCAAAGCATAGGAACAATCATGCCCACCAAAATGAAGAAGTTCCTTACAGCAGTTAAAATAAAACATTGATTATTTTTGGTAAAAAAATCTCCAAGACATAATCAAGCAAAGAAATTAATTGGCCACATAATATGAATGAACAGTGCTCCGTGAGATGGTGTTGCAGAGGCCAATGGATCCCATGGGAAAAGAATTTACCAAGATCAGAAGAAGAAACAGTAACAGTTTATTTAGATAAGAGTACACTTTAATGGGACAGATTGGTGAGACAAAGCAAGGTCTGTAAAGAGATTTTGTGCAAGAGGGAGAGGGTGAGTTGGAAATAAAGACATAGAAAGAAATGCGAGGGAGGATAATGCATTCTTTGGGCTCCATTTCTATAGTAAAATACAGGGAAACGTAGTGCAGTGGTCGCACTCATCACAGGAAGGAATGTCAAAGGCCTTTGCTGTAAATACCTGAAATAGCTCATTTTGAAGTGGGGTATATATGACTCTGCTGTAAGGACAAACGGAGACCAAAAGCAATTCTTCTTGGCTACTTAGTACTCCATAGCAGTACAGTCTTGATCCATGTGAAAATGACAAAGATCTATATTAAGCTCCATATTTCTGTAATCCTGCTTCTAGCCACCTGACCTCCACTCTCAGTGGAGATTTTGGTTAAAGCTGTGAGGGTGTTTGAGTGGCTACAATCCCAGTTCACCTTGCAATTATTACTAAGTGGGAGTTGGGGGCCTATGACATGATTTTGTGAGGCCTTGTGCAAAACAAAAGTGGGGAGTCTCTTCTTCAAAAAGCAGTAAGGAGGGCCAGGGATTTAGCTCAGTGGTTCCAGCGTCTGCCTTGGAAGTGCAAGGCCTGGAGTTTGGTCGCTGGTAACTACATACCACAGTGGTGGGTGTGGTGGCTCACCCCTGTAATCCCAGCATTTGGGAGGCAGAGTCAGGAGGATTGCTATGAGTTCAAGGCCAGCATGGACTTCATAGTGAGTTCAGGGTCAGCCTGAACTACAGAAAGGAGACCCTGTCTCAAAAACAAAAGAAAACAAAAAACAAAAGTAAAAATAAATTGCCCAGGTTGAGCTTGAACTTTTGATCTTTTTGCCTTAGCCTCTTGGAATGCAGAGATTATAGGAATAGAATACCATGTCCAGAAAGCTACTTTATTTTCCACATATAATTGATTCTTTTTCTTTAAGACAAGATCTAGTTACGAAGTTTAGGCTGGCCTTGAACTCACTATGTAGCCCAGGCTGGCCCTCCAATTCATAACAATCCTCATGCTTCAGCCTCCTGAGTTCTGGGATGACAGGCACATACCTCTATGGCTGGTTTAAATGATATGATTGAAAGATACATTAGTCACAAGATTATGATAATATTTGATAAGATTTCATGCCATGTAATGTATGTTGCAGTATTGGGATTTGAACCCAGTTACATCCTCAGTCATTTTTTGTCATTTATTTATTTATTTAGAGATAGGGTTTCACTCTGCAATTCAGGCTGGCCCTGAGCTCAGTATGTAGCCCAGGCAAGCCTCCAACTCAGCAGTCCTCCTGCCTCTGCCTCCTGAGTGCTGGGATTACAAGCATGAGCCACCACTTCCAGCAATGGAGTATGCGGAACTGATTGCTGGTGGGTGTGAGTCATGGTGCCCAGTATTGTTGTATGTGGTTACCAGCGATCAAACTCAGGACCTTGTACTTGCCAGGCAAGTGCTGGAAGCACTGAGCTAAATCTCTGGCCCTTTTGTTTTTTATTTTGAGACAAGGTCTAGCTAAATTGCTAAATTGCCTAGTCTGGCCTCAATCTTGGAATTCTACTCCTTCAGCACCTCAGAATGCTGAGATCACAGGAATGTGCCACCACATCTGGTAAATCTTCATTTTAACAATGACTTCCTTTTACATCCTTTATCAACTTGATAAAGACTTTAAATAAATAGGGGCTGAGGATTTAGCTCAGTTGTGCTAGTATCTGCCTGGCAAGTGCAAGGTCCCAGATTCGATCCCCAGTACCACATATAACACCAGGGGTGTGGTGACTCATGTCTGTAATCCCAGCACTCAGGAGGCAGAGGCAGGAGGATTGCTGTGAGTTTGAGACTAGCCTCGGCTACATAGTGAGTTCAGGGCCAGCCTGAACTACAAAGTGAGACCCTGTCTCAAAAAACTAAAATCAATTAATCAATCTAATGCAGGGGAGGATTTCCTTACACAACTGTTATTGGTGCTACTAATTAAACTGTAATAACATTGGTGTGAGCCACCACACCTGGCATTGTGGTGTGTGGTACTGATTGCTGGTGGGTGTGAGTCACCGCACCCGGTATTGTTGTATGTGGTTACCGGGGATCAAACCAGGGATGTTGGGCCTGCTAGGCAGGTGCCGGAACCACTGAGCTATATCTTCGGCCCCAAGAGCTATTAATTCTTGCACAATTTTTCTGAAAAAATTTAACTTTCTATACAAGTCAGTTTCAATTGGATTCAGTGTGAAACCAATTTTAAATATAGATTTATACAATGGTATTTTTAAGTTTCCTGTAACTTGTAGAGACCATACAAAAATGGAAAGTAGCTTTGTGATCTGTATATAATAAAAATTTATGTTTATGCATTCTACTATTGTGCTTTCAATTACAAAGAGAAAAATTTTAAACTGCCTTTCTCATAAGGATGGTAGTTGAGATAGTATCTCACTATGCAGTTCAGGCTGGCCTTGTGGTAATCCTCTGGCTTCAACTTCCTGAGTGAGGAATTATAGACACCACCACATCCAGGTGTTTTCCTAGTTAACATTTGGTTCTTGTATAGCTTTTTCTCCTATGTGTCTATTATTACGAATTTTTCTTTTCTTCTTTTGTTTTCTTCACTTTTCTTTCAGTTTTTGAGACAGAGTCTCTCTACAGTTCAGGCTGGCCTTGAACTCACAGTGATCCTTCTGCCTCAGCCTCCTCAATGCCGAGATTACACGTTGGGGTTATTGTGATGATCTTTAATTGTGTGTATGTATATTTCTCCGGATCAATGTTAGGGCCCAGTACATGCTTAACAAGTGATTTAACATTGATCTTCATTCCAGGGTTAGATCATAGGTTTGTTTTCCTTTCTGACACTGGGGATTAAACCTGAGAGCTCTGAGCTACATCACCAGACTGTCGTATTTTTATTTTGAGACAATTTTTAAAAATTTTTGTTTTAGTTTTTTGAAACAGGGACTTGCTTTGTAGTTCAGGGTGGCCCTGGGCTCACTCTGTAGCCCAGGCTGGCCTCAAACTTGTGAGAATCCTCCTGCCTCTGCCTCCCAAGTGCTGGGATTACAGGCATGAGCCATCACACCAGTTTGAGACATGATTTTTCTAAATTGCCCAGGCTAACCTGGAATTTGGAATCTTCCTATCTCAGCCTACAGAGTTGAGAATACAGGTGCATACCCTTGTGTCTCGCTGGTCTTTAGTTTTCATTTTTGCTTCTAAGCCTGTGCATTATTTCCTTTGCAGTGTGGCACCCATTTTCAAAACCAGAGATTCTAAATTCTTTGAAGAATTATAATTATCCCATCATATATTTTACTGCAGTGTCTGAGTATGCTTTTATTCTGTAGTAATTTCTTGCCAAAGTTTACTGCCTGAGGTTCCTATTTCAGTGTGCAGGGCAAAGACAAACTTTGAAGCTGGGCATGTTGATGCATCTGTTTAATCCTGGGACATTCAAGGTCAACCTGGGCTACATAGTGAGTTCAAGGCCAGTTTGAACTACAAAGTAAATCTCTGTCTCAAAGCCAAAACAGAACAAAACAAGAAAAGATAAATTTGTGTAGATCTTGCAGGAACGATTTCTAGTGACAGAAGCAAAAGCTTGCATCTCACTACATGTCCTTTCACTGCCTCTGCAGGCCCCCTCTTTCCCAGGGTGTTGATGCTGTAACTTCTGGTGCTGCCTTTGCTACTGCTGCCACAGTAGCTGCGGGCATGATGTCTCTGCCCTGTGAAGCCTTGGACTGCTCTAGATGTGTCTGTGTATACAAACTTCTCAGTATGCTCATCTACTTAGTATATTTCTACTCATGCACACTCTCTGTTTTCTCACTAGATGACACTTATGAAACACAAGCTCAAGTCCAGCCTGATGGCACAAACCTGTCAAACTACCAATCTGGGAGGCTAAGGCAGGAGGATCACAAATTCAAGCCTAGCCTGGACAAGTTTGCAACTTAGTAACTTCAAAAATAAGTAAATAAAGGCTATGGATATAACTCAGTATGAAGACCCTGTATTCAACCTTTAGTACCACAAACACAAAACAAACAGACATGCATATGTTCAAAGATGAAGCTATTAAGAATTATAAGGTAATGACAGCAGTGTATTAAACTAAGCCCACATACCCTCCAAGGAGATCTTTGCAAAGGCGGCAAATTCAGTATGCCAGCTCCAAAGGAGTAGGTTGGTGTTTTCAGTTGCCTAGTTTGACACTGTTTGGCATCCTGGTAGTTTTTATGTGCAGTGTGTGCAAATCATATTTTCTTCTCTTGTTCAAATTATGCAAAGAACTACCGTATCCTATCACATCTGAATGTGTACCAGTGGTATAAAGGAGTGGACAAGAGCTTGGACTTGACCTGTATCACTGGAAACTCTAGCTTGGATACATACTAGCTACATGGGCCTGAGCAAGTGAGTTAAAGTTTCTATACTCGGTTTCCTCATACATAAAACTGGAAAGGTGATACTGTGTGCTAAATCCAACAGATATATTCCAGGCTCTTATGTATGATGAGCAAAGAATTTCAAGCATACATCCAATGGTAAAAGAAAAAGAAGTTACATTTATTGAAGATCATGGGAAGATGTACTCAAGGTAGGTTCACACCAACAAAAATGTAGCATGAACAGAAAATTGGTGCTAGGACAGTAGAAAGTACAAAAGGACAATGCACACAGATAAATCAAGCTTTCAAAATTTAAAAGGTGTGTACCCCAGTCCAACTGTCTCTCACTGGGTCTCTGGATATGATTGACAGGAGTGATTGACTGAGTGCTGAGTCATTCTTAAGAGTTTCCAGTGTGCAGGACTTCTTCAGAATTCACTTTTTTTTTTTTTGAGACAGGGTCTCGTTTTGTAGTACAGACTGGCCCTGAGCTCACTACGTATCCCAGGCAAGCCTAGAACTCACAGGAATTCTCCTGCCTCTGCCTCCTGAGTTCTGGGATTACAGGTGAGAGCCACCACACCTGGCACTGTGGTGTGTGGTACTGATTGCTGGTGGGCAGCATTGTGGTATGTAGTTAGCAGGAATCGAACTCTGGGCCTTGTGTTTGCAAGGCAGATGCGAGAACCACTGAGCTAAATCCCCAGCTCTCTCAGTGTTCACTTTGATTAAATTACATGTATGAGATACAGTATGTATTTATGAACCTTTACATGGTTAGTGTGAGAAAAAAGTTAATAAAGTTCAGGTGCATGATATCTAACATGCATATACTTTGGGCTGGAGTTTTGGAGATTTCTTGGGCCTGTCTTATTTTATTTTATGTTTATCTTGGAACAATGGAAGGAGAATTCACCCTGGGGTGTTGCTGAATTTCAAGTGGATGAAAGAGAGTGGTCTCCCAGCTTCAATTGTGTTACCTGTACTAATGGTATTAATACCTACTTTATAGGATTGCTGAAAGGACTGTTAATGCACATAAAGAGTTTATAATGGTGCTTAGCATACAATACTTAAATAATGTCATTATTTTCACTTTTTGTTCATTGCCTTTGTATTTTTTTTCATGAAATGTGTTTTTTTATTTTTCTCTTTTTCATTAGTACATGTTTGCAGTGCATAATGTCAGGCCTGGCCTCAATGAGGCCTCCAGGACAAACATGCTGTTCTCTATAAACAATGGGCTACTCTCAGTGAGTAAGACAGATGGCCATAAAGAAAATTTAGGGTGGAGTATCCAGTGTCCCCGTGCAGGAATCCAGTATGATCTGCACACCTGCACTGACTGTCCTTGGAGCCTAGGTTGTAAACACTGCACTCCAATTATAGCCCCCTTTTCAAGGCCTATAAACTTAATTCCTCTCCTAGCTAGCTGTTGCTATCTCTTTCTCAGTGTCAGCTCATCCACACACAAATGAAACAAACTTGGCTCTTACTAGCTAGCTGCTGAAGTTTGTCCTGAAGTTCAGTTCCTGTTCATACCTAGATGAGAATAAAGCTTTTTCTCATACAAATCTTATGTCCTAGTGGCCTTTCAGTTTATAACACATAATGTTTACATTTCTTGTGTAGAGTCAGTACATTTCAAGTCTGTTTTGCAGTATGCATATTTTTCCTTATGTAAACTTTTTCTTTTTTCCCCATTCCTTCCTCCACCCCTTTTCTCCCTATGTATTTTATAGTTAACTTTAGTCCTCATCATTTTTCAACCCAACAACTAGATATGCACTATCCAGAGAGATGAAGTAAAAAATATCTTGCTGAAATTCCCTTCTAGGAAAGTAAGCAGGTAAGGCCCAAAGACTAGCTGACTGAATGCTTGTAATAGGAATGCATTTACTGTTACCTGTGTAGTTAAAAACAAGTGCTTAAATTCTGGATAACAAAGGCAGGGAGCTTCATAATCTCTGACTTGAAATTATATGACAAAGCTATCATGATAAAAGCAGTATGGTACTGACAAAAAAACAAACCAAAACCAAAACAAAAAAAGAAATAAACAGACTTGAGGATCATCAGAATAGGAGATATAGAAACAACTCCAAAACATACTCAGCTACCTTTTCTTCGACAATGGGGCCAAACACCTTTATTGGAAGAAAGATGGCCTTTTTAATAAATGATGCTGGGGAAAATGGCTTCAGAAAATGGCTTTCCACTTGTCAAAGATTAAACCTAGACCCATATCTCTCACCATGCACTAAACCAAAATCAAAATGGATCAGAAATCTAAATATGAAAACCAAAACACTAAATCTGCTGGAAGATAGAATAGGTAAAACTCTTGAAGACATTGATGTAGGCAAAGACTTTAGGAACAAAATCCTGATTGCAAAGGTAGTATTATAGAGAGTCAACAACTGGCATCATATCTCATTAAAAAGCTTTTGCATAGCAAAAGTAACTACCAACAGAGTGAAGAGACAACCCACAGAACACCTCAGACAAAGGATTAACATCTAGAATAAAGAGCACTAAAAAAGGAGACCCCCTCCAAATTTAAAAATTCAAAAATGGCATTGAGTAGATATTTCTCAGAAAAGTAATACAAACGGCAAATAAATAAATGAGAAAATGTTCAACATTATTGTCATATGAGAAATGCAAATTAAAACAAACCAAGATGCCATCTCACTCCAGAAAGAATGGTTACTATCAAGAAATTAAGGGAACAGAGATTTAGCTCAGTGGTTCCAGAACCTGCCTAGCAAGCTTAACGTCCCTGGTTCGATCCCTGGTAACCACATAAAACAATACTGGGTGTGGTGACTCAACCCCCACCAGCAATCAGTACCACATACCACAATGCTGGGCATGGTGGCTCGCATCTGTAATCCCAGCACTTGGGAGGCAGAGGCAGGAGGATTGCTGAGTTCTAGGCTTGCCTGGGCTACATAGTGAGCTCAGGGTCAGCCTGAACTACAAAGTGAGACTCTGTCTCAAAAAAAAAACAAGAAAAAAAAAGAAAAGAAATTAACCAACAACAAACACTAGTTGAGGCTCTAGGGAAAGGGAACCTTTCTCCACTGTTGGTAGAAGCATTGATTGGTACAACTGATATGGGAATCAGTATGGAGATTCTTCAAAAAAACCTAAAACTAGAAGTTGTATTTGATTCATCTATTCCCCTTCTTGATATCTTCCTGAAAGAATTAAAAGCATCATATCACAGTGATATATGTACACCCATGCTTATAGAAGAAAGATTTACAATAGCTAAATCTTGGAAAAAGTCCAAATGCACATCAACAGATGAATGGATAAAGAGATGTGGATTTTTTAAAATACAATGGAGTACTACTCTGTCATAAAGAAGGTAGATGGAAGCACATTGAGACCATACTTTTAAATTGTATAAATCAGAAACAGATATGTAAGTATTGCATTGTTTCTCTTATGTGAGAAACCAAAAGGGTAAATAAAGACCAAAATGGATAATAGATACTGGGAAGTAGGAAGAAAGTGTTCAAATTTGAAGGGAAACAAGGGAGAGGAGAGGGAGAAAGGAAGGAAGGGAAAAAGAAATAAAAAGAGAATGGAGGGCCGGAGGGTTAGCTCAGTGGTTCCGGCATCTGCCTCGGAAGCGCAAGGTTCTGAGTTCAATCCCCAGTAACCACATACAATGCTGGGCGTGGAGACTCACGCCCACCAGCAATCAATACCACATACCACAGTGCCGGGCGTGGTGGCTCACGCCTGTAATCCCAGCACTCAGGAGGCAGAGGCAGGAGGATTGCT
>PVIC010048486.1:0-13497 GCA_004025085.1 Thryonomys swinderianus | reverse complement strand
TTTTCCTCATCCTCACGAGAGGTGATTTCTTTTTTTTTTTTTTTTTTTTAAGACAGGGTCTTGCTTTGTAATTCAGGCTGGCCCTGAGCTCACTATGTAGCTCAGGCAAGCCTCAAACTCAGCAATCCTCTTGCCTCTGCCTCCCGAATGCTGGAATTACAGGCTTGAGCCACCAAACCCGGCATTTGCTGTATGTGGTATTGATTGACGGTGGGCATGAGTCACCACGCCCGGTATTGTTGTATGTGATTACCGTGGATCGAACCAGGGACCTTGTGCTTGCTAGGCAGGTGCCAGAACCACTGCGCTAAATATCAGGTTCCCCAAATCTGTGACTCTGGGATTCTGAGACTGTCCAGCCTGCCTTGTCTGTGACCAGGACTTTGAAATGGTCCTGAGTCATGGCCCTCCTCCCAGCCCACCAGCTAATTTTTGTCTGTGCTTGCAAGCCGAGATCAATGTAAGGAAAGTAAAGAAGCTCTGGTGTGGCCCGTTATCATGAGGTGGTTCCACTGCCCAGCGCTTTCAGATGTGTGATCGCATCTGTTTCAGAAAAATCCTGCCAGGTATGGACTATGTCTCCAGGAGAACACCTGCAGACCCAAAGCCCTGGGAAGAGGCTCCCTGGTCCTGGAAACAGAGGAGCTTCCATAGGGGCCCAATCCAGCCAACACCTTCCTCAAGGCTCTGGGAGTATGTTGTAGTTTGGTTTTCTTTGCAGTACTGGAGGTTAAATACAGGGTCCTTGCACTAAACTACCTGCCCACTCCTTTTTCATAAATTACTCAGTTCCCCAGTGTGATCCTCCTGCCTCAGCCTCCCAGGGTGCTCAGATTACAGGCATGCACTACCACTGCCAGTGCTCAGATGTTTTGTACTATCTTCGTACCTACATAACAAGACTGGCCAAAGTACGCTGAACTGTGAAGCTGTATATGTGCAAAACACCTACAGCACAGCACACCAAGATGTGAGTGGTATTGTCCAGTTCACAGAGTAATTCTAGGGCTAAATAAGAAAAATAAATAAATCCTGTTTTACTCTCAACACTGAGCTGCCTTTCAGCCTTGTCCACTTCTGGCCTCTGCTGAATATTTTGTATGTGTCCAGACCCCGTTTACACATATAAGGAGAGCATTTACTTTTTTGTTTGCTTTTGCAGTAGTGGTGATTGAACCCAAGGCTTTTACACAGAGTTCCATCTCCAGTTTTTGAAATAAAGTCCCTCTACACTGACCATGCTGGACTCAAACTTGAGATCTTCCTGTCTCAGCCAACCATAAGGGTGGGATCAAAGGTACAGCACTACACTTGGTTACTTTTATTTTTATTTAACCCTGAAAAACAGAAAAGCAGGCCTTTTCACCCTGGACCTGAAATTCCACTACACCAGTTAAATGTGAATGAAATTATACAGGAAATACCATCATCAGTCATGACCACTGTGAGCAGAATGAATCAAAAACAAGATCGCTCATAATCATGTCTGAGCTCAGAAACCATGAAGACTTAAGACAGTTACGAAGCCTGACACAGAATTATCACCATTCTCCTACATCCGGTCTAGAAAGTGCTTCCTCTCCCCTCCGTGGATCACCACACACAAGCCCAGCTCCTGTGAGGTTTGTTTCTACCACCTGCTCACTGAGTGGCCTCATGGTTTCCTGGGGTGACATCTGCCTGTCTAAACCCAGGTATGCTCCCAGCAGGATACCATAGAAAGCACCGACAACCATAAAAGATACAAACCCAATCTATGAAATTCTATTCTGAGGGGCCAATACAATTCCAAGGCAAATTCCAAGCGACTCCTTATACATTGGATACACAATAGAAATGATCAAAACATCAAAAGCTGGGGTATCCTATCTTTCTCCTGGGAAGAAACAAAAACAGAAGCAGTGAGGCCTCCAAAAGCTGATATTTTGGCTATAAAACTAATGAGAATTTCTGAAAGAAATTTTTCTAAAAATGACGTGTTGCACGGAGTAACCTAGAATTAAACTATTTCATTTAAAATGTTAGGTTGGCACTGGTAAGAGAGATAACACAGAGAATGCAAAAAGCATGTTTCTTTATTTTTGCTTTGAGACAAGGTCTTGCTATGTTGTCTGACTTGATCTTTTGTTTTTTGTTTCATTTCTCAAGACAGGGTCTCACTATGTACCTCAGACTGGCCTTGAACTGGAAATCCTCTTGCCTCAGCCTCCCAAGTTCTGGGACTACAAGCATGGGCCAGGACAATAAATGAAGAAAAGTCCTTTCACTTTGGAAAGGTTCCTTTTAAATATTTTGCCTTCTGAAACTTCTCAAGAAACCATAAGGCAAGACCTCTTGAAGAAAATCTATAGACTATTGCATTAGAATTACTCAGGAACTATTTTCTAAAGCTTCACAACAGCCCTGCTGAATCAAAATAGCTAAAATTCTAAAGAGCCAAGCATGATGACACACACGGGAAATTCTAGCCCTCAGGAGCCTAAGGCAGAATTGCTGTGAATTTGAGGACAGCCTGGATGGCATCTAGACAGACAGACAGACAGACAGACAGACAGACAGATAGATAGGCAGATACAGACAGAAAGACAGTTCTAGGAATGTGCAACACAGTTATCTGGAAGCTTCTAGGAACCTGCCTGGCCTGGGAGATAGGTGTAACCCATATTTCAAATTTCAAAGGGCAGGGAACATTTGTGTGCCTAGGGTTGAGAGTCCCCAACACACACCAGGCTATAGATATCTGCACATAATGAATGTACATCACCATCTCTGCCACTTTTCTCCCTGCGCCTACTGTTTCATCCAATCTCACTTCATTTAATGCAGTTTGGTCCTGTGATTTCTAAGAGCAGTTATTCACAGGTTCCTCAGGTGAGTATTCTTAGATGATGGACCGCCAGCCTGTATTTTTAGGTCTAGAAACAGAAAGAGCACTGTGTGATGGTACCCATGTGTCTGTCCTTTCTGCATGCCAGAAGGCCAAGACAGGAGAATCACAAGTTCAAGTCCCACTTGCCTCAAAAAAAAAAAAAAAGGATGAGGATACATACAGTTCAGTGTGGATGCCCTGGCTTCAACCCCCAGCACTAAGAAAATAAAATTGAATAAAAAGCAGGAAGAGAGAGGACTAGGGAAGTAAGGACAATAGAATCAGACTATTTCCCAGAGCCAGCAGATCTATAGAGGATTTAATTGATTCTTTAATGACACTAAATTCATTCCATTCAACCCACAGTTCTTCCTTTTGAGGCTGCCTCCCTCCACCCCCAACCTATATTTTAAAAGATCCCTTCTCTTGTGGACCTTTTTTTTGTTTTTGTTTTTTTTTTCTTTCTTTGAGACAGGGTCTCACTTGTAGTTCAGGCTGGCCCTGAGCTCACTATGTAGCTCAGGCAAGCCTCGAACTCAGCAATCCTGTCTTTGGCTCCCAAGTGCTGGAATTATGCCCGGCACTGTGGTATGTGGTATTAATTGCTGGTGGGCATGAGTCACCACGCCCAACATTGTATGTGGTTACCAGGGATCAAATTCAGGACCCTGAACTTGCAAGGCAGGCACTGGAACCACTGAGCTAAATCTCCAGCCCTCTTGTGGGCCTTTTTAATTTAACATAAAAGCCTAATACAAAATTTTAAACATCTCCATGCTCAAACTAAAACCAACATGCATTGACCAAGTTTTTTCCCATTAAACAGATACAAACTATTCAGGTTTTCTTGATGACTAGCCATTATTTAGATGCATATGTAGGCCTTGTTTCCCACAGATAAATCTGGTACCTTAGTTTTTCTGGAAACTCTTATTCTTTCTTCTTGTTTCATCACGCAGGGGCCTCTATTGGTCCTAAGACCCCACTGATCCAGACGATACTCTGTCACGTGGGTAATCAGCCTTCCTCCAGAGAGCTGAAAACCTAGTGTTAGCCAGGTCTGGTGCTGAGTAGTTGGAACCTAGCACTCTGCGAGGGTGAGCAGGACAAAGCTGCAGCCCAGCCTGAGCAACTTGACAAATTAGCAAGACCCCATTCTCCAAACTTCTGAAGTAAAAACACGCCTGTAATCCCAGCCCCAAAACAGCAAAACATACATCCATCTGTCCATCATCCATTCATCCATACATATACATTTAAACAGGGTTGGGGATATAGCTCAATGAAAAGACCTGGGCTCAATGCCCAGTACCATCAGGGACAGAGGGAGGGAGAAAACGAGGAAAGGGAAAAAAAGACCTTAAAGGCAAGCTGCAACTGTCTCTGGGCTTTCTTCTGATTATCACAAATGGTTGAATGAACCTGATGCTTTGGCGGGTTATTATTTCTTTTAAGTCACCAAAGATCATTCAAAAGCTTGGCTAGCAGACAAGAAGCAAATTTATTAAAGTATTTCTAAATTACTAGTTTAATACCCCTGCATAAAATTCTTAAAAAGTAATTAGTCTAAACTCAATTGATATAGTTAATTAGAGGATTGGTAAGAAGGTTTCTTTGAACATTAGCCCAAGAATAAGGTAACATAAAATGATACACCCTAAACACTGCATGCCAACTTCCGGCATCCCCAGGAAGTCTTTTCTATGCATTATCCCAGAGACAACTACTTTGCCCACCTATGAACACTCAGTTTTCCATGATCTGGGGGATCATTTTCCATGATCTGGGGGATGCATTTTTTAGATTTCTGGTTGCTTAAGTCTTTTCTCTGATAACTATCATGTAGTGTTTAAGCATTCGTCATTTCAAAATGCAGGTCATGCATTTCTATCCACTGTGGAATGGGAGGGGGTAAATACAACTCCAGCAACGGAGAGAGAGACCTCCAAAAACTCAGTAGTAGCAAATGAATTCCCGAGTTAGGAAACATTTGCTAGTCTGTAACCAAGCTGTCTTCTGCTGTGTTAACAATATAGGAAATCTTTCTAAGACAGTATTTACGATAGTCTATAATCAAATTGTCTTTTGCTGTGTATAATGTAGAAAAGTTTTCTAGCTATTTCCACTTATAAAATTCCAATCTATTAGCTTTTCCCCAAAGAATTGTTTCATTTTAGAGGCATTTTATTTAAGACAACTAAAAAAAAAAATGGGTGTTCAGAAGCAGCATAGGAGAAATCAGACCGGTTACTTTATCATGTATTCCCTCTTCTCTACAACTAAAGCGAAAAAAAGAGAAGGCATTCTGCTTTAAGGAAAAGTCAGAAAAATAAGCAAATATATATTTTTCTTCTCCATAATAACAAAAAGGCTGTAAGAAATTTAATTGTGATGACACAAATTGGATGCTGGCTTTTACATATTCATTAAAAAGATGAGAGAGGCTGTCACACTACAAAAGCCCTGCTTCTCTGCCTTCCCCAATGCTGCTTTCACTCAGGCTGCACCAACTCAGCTGCTCCTGCACTGAAGCTAATGCATATTTCTGGTGGTTACTGCAGTCTGCCATCAAGCAGAGAGTAACTCTGAAGGCTGATGCTTTTCTCTGCTTGCTCCTTTAGTCCGTAAATGATACATTATCTGTGGCACATGCTTGAGGCTCAGGCTTTATCTTCAGGAGTTGAAGAATATATGGAATCTGAATTTTCTGAAGCAATTTCTTCTATAATGAAAAACAAAAGCACATTAGTCAATGTAACAAAGGAAAAAAGCAAATCTACACTTCTGTGTTTTTTGTGGATTTTTTTTTTCCAGTTTTTTTGAGACAGAGTCTCACTTTGTAGTTCAGGCTGGCCCTAAACCCACTAAGTAGCCCAGACCAGCCTCGAACACAGCAATCCTCCTGCCTCTGCCTCCCAAGTGCTGGGATTACAGGCATGAGCCACAACATCTGGCGGTTATTTGTTCTTTTTTTGAGACAGTTTCTCCTATGTAGTTCAGCTTGGCCTTGAACTCACTATGTAGCCCAGGCTGGCCTTGAACTCACTGTGATCCTCCTGCCTTAGCTTTATGAGTGCTAGGTGTATAGGCATGCACGACCATACCCAGTTTACATTTCTGTTTAATGAAGGAATAAAAATGGAAGCATACTCTGATGAGGGGGAAAGAATTAGCAACTGCACTTGCCGCCGAAAAAGCAACAAGCCAAGAGCTCTGTATGTTTCACATTAACTCTTACACCATAATTTAACTCAACATTTTCTTTCCAGGTTAAATGTTCACTGACTGCAACAAGCCAATAAATGCTTCACTGAAGTTGTGTCTACGATCTGGCCATTTCCTAATAATGATATTTAAATCAAAACATTAACCATTTAGTTTTTTTGAAAAAGATACTTATTCTTAAAAAAAAAAAGAAAATTAATTCTGGTAAATTCATCCTCAATGTCCCCTAAATCAGCATATGTACCTTTGTGTCATGAATCTGAAATTTTCCTCAATCACACCCTTCTCTTGCCATCTAATAAAAAATTAACTCATAGAGTTCTACCAGTAAACCATTCCATCTACCCTTTTCTGATCTTAATGCCATTCTATTACTCTAAATCGGGTGCCTGATCAGCCAGACGATCAATGTCCCCTACCCAGTCTATGTCCACTCCTGTCACCTGTCCAACTCTCCTGAGACCACAGCTAAGGCAATCTTTAAAAATTTAAACTAGGGGGGCCGGAGGGTTAGCTCAGTGGTTCCATGCCTGCCTCGCAAGTGCAAGGTCCTGAGTTGGATCCCCAGTAACCACATATAATGCTGGGCGTGGAGACTCACGCCCACCAACATATCAACACTGCATACCACAATGCTGGGCATGGTGGCTCACGCCTGTAATCCCAGCACTCGGGAGGCAGAGACAGGAGGATTGCTGAGTTCGTGGCGGCCTGCCTGGGCACTATAGTGAGCTCAGGGCCAGCCTGAACTACAAAGCGAGACCCTGTCTCAAAAAAAAAAAAAAAAATTTAAACTAGAGCAGGAGATTTAGCTCTGGTTCCAGCACCTGCCTAGCAAGCACAAGGTCCCTGGTTCGATCCCCAGTAACTACATACAACAATACCGGGCATGGTGGCTCACGCCCACTGCCAATCAGTACCACAAACCACAAATGCCAGGCCTGGTGACTCAAAACTTAAATCCCAGCACTCGGGAGGCAGAGGCAGAGGCAGAAGGATTGCTGAGTTCCAGGCTTGCTTGGGCTACATAGTGAACTCAGGGCCAGCCTGAACTACAAAGCGAGACCCTGTCTCAAAAAAAAGAAGAAGAAGAATTTGCTTAAATAGTATCTGCTGAATTTGACAAGTTCTGTGACAGTAAAGACCATCACTCATCTCCACACTTCTCATGTCCACAATACACAATATCATTTATTTAGCTTGTAAATAAGTACATGTAAGTATTAAACTTTCCATTAAATACATTCACATTTAATACATTTCTTTTGTCAATGAGTAACTCACACAGCACTTCAATTTGAAGGCCCCAGGATTCTTACAAAAGTCAATTGATTTGTATTTACCTAGTTCCTCTTCTGTTGTTTCTGGAAAATTGATCTTTGGCTTTGCCAACTCACCACTGTCTTCTTCTATGAAAACAAAAGCAGTGACGATTTTGTGAATTATCATATCACAAAAAATTCTACCATTTGTGCCGGGCATGGTGGCTCATGCCTGTAATCCCAGCACTCAGGAGGCAGAGACAGGAGGATTGCTGAGTTCGAGGCTTGCCTAGGCTACATAGTGAGCTCAGAGCCAGCCTGAACTACAAAGCAAGACCCTGTCTCAAAAAAAAAAAAAAAAATTCTACCATTTAATAAACAAGAAGAGTAAAGACAAAAGATTATAACTGGAACAACTCTTAGTAACTAATTCCAAAGTTTGTCTTTAAAACCTACTTTTAGGCTCATACTGTAACTGCTGTGGGATAGTAATTAGGTATTTTTTTAAAAATTAAAAACATGTCAGGCCGGAGGGTTAGCTCAGTGGTTCCAGCGCCTGCCTCGCAAGTGCAAGGTCCTGAGTTCGATCCCCGGTAACCACATACAATGTTGGGCGTGGAGACTCACGCCCACCAACAATCAATACCACATACCACAGTGCTGGGCGTGGTGGCTCACACCTGTAATCCCAGCACTCAGGAGGCAGAGACAGGAGGATTGCTGAGTTCGAAGCTTGCCTAGGCTACATAGTGAGCTCAGAGCCAGCCTGAACTACAAAGCGAGACCCCCGTCTCAAAAAAAAAAAAAAAAAATTAAAAACATGTCTACCTTCAAATAACCTTATTCAGATATTGTATATATTTACTCATGAGTTCATTATATCACCTTCTAGAAAATTTGAAATTTAAGCTCATTCCATTCAGCAAATGAGCTACACATTTAGCAGAATAGCATGTTTAACAAAAAACCTCAAGGGTTATAGTCATGGCTGCTTATTGATTACAATGATATAATTTCACATCTACACACTGAAACAGAACCAGTAAGAATGAAGCAAAGCTATGCATGTGACTTTTATAACTCAGGATATACACATCCTTACCAGGAAGTACACATTTCCAGAGACCATAGGTCTTCTCTACCACTGTCTGCCACAGTCTCAGGGTCCCATCTTCAGAGCCACTGGCATAGAGCTCTCCATCAGGGCTGAACCGCACGCAGTGAATGGGGCCAAAGTGGCCTTTGTAGGATTCTGAGAAACAAAACAAAGGCTATTAAAAAAATCTAATACTAAGTAATTTGCTGAAGAATTGATACATTGGGGCCAGAGATTTAGTTCAGTGGTTCCGGCACCTGCCTTGCAAGCACAAGGTCCTGAGTTCGATCCCTGGTAACCACATACAATCAACAAGCAATCAGCACCACATGCCACAGTGCCAGGCGTGGTGGCTCACACCTGTCATCCCAGCACTCGGGAGGCAGAGACAGGAGGATTGCTGAGTTCGAAGCTTGCCTGGGCTACGTAGTGAGCTCAGGGCCAGCCTGAACTACAAAGCGAGACCCTGTCTCAAAAAAAAAAAAGAATTGATACATTAAAGAAAATATTGTCTGTATTATTGGAAACTGGCAAAATTCCTAAGCTCAGACACAAGGAATTGTACCTAATTACCACCACCAGGTGCCACTTCACAGCCTACCACATTCCTTTCCCAATCTAACACGCATACAGTTTCAGGTTGTATTTCCAGAAGGAAAATAACCCTTCATGTCTTACTGAAGACAGAAGAGAGAGGTCAGTAGAAAATCCATAAAGTATAATCCTAATTACCATATTTGAAACTTGAAACTTATTGCCTATTTGTTAAGAATCAATTCTTTATGACTACAGAAAGCCACCAGATGGCGCTTTTCACATTCTGCTTTTTAAAAGTTCTACCTAGTTATCAGAACAAAAAATTAATTAAAAAAGATAAGTGCCTCACTATTTGAAGGCAATCACTATCCAAAAAACAAAAAGTTCTACCTAGCGCTATAGAGTTTATCATCATTTTGCTACACAGGCCAGGGATGCAGGATCCATACTGGCTCTTAAATATTTTAATATACAGAATTTAATGCAAAAACATTTAGAGTTGGAGTGTTTTCTTATTTAAGTCATATCTATTTATGACCCTGTCTCATTTATATTCTAATGCATTTCCATCTGTGCTCACAACTCTTTATTAGCCCAATACTCTTGATTATCCTCCATCTCTGTCAAACTAGGAAATAAAATAGTTATGTGAGTAAAAGGGCTGAGGCTTACAAGTCCTTTCCTAACACTTGGCAACCTCAAGGGCCGGTATTAATCCCAACATGGCCAAAAACAAAACAAAAATGCCTAAGTCCCACATTTACTAGCTGTGGCCTCACTTCTTAGGCAGATCATTCAGGCTGGTTCTCTCCTCCTTTGGGGATGGTGGGGACTGAACGGTACCATCCCCCCAGTTCGTTCATCTTCAAAATCATTCAGTGTGACCCAATGTTTTAAAACACACTTATGCAAAGGTCCAGCATCTCTTCCCAAAAGGCAAAACATAAAGGTGTCTTTTGTTTTTTGTGCATACTTCTTGCAAATTTAGTTAAGTGGTAAAGCAGGACAGAGACCAACTAAAAACTGGCAACTTAAGGATAAAGAGGTTTCTGAAAATGTGATCTTCTGAACCAAAAACACATATTTGGCAAATATATTTGGTACTGAGAACCATATATAACTCTTTGAACTATCTGGTCCCTCATATAAAGTTAGAATTAACTTTATATTAATCTTACATTAACTCTTTCCCAACAAATCACAAAAATAAGAGCAAAACTGAGACTCTAAAACCGCTTAGTATCTGCTTAATATGTGCCTATGACATATGAACCCCAAAAACTACTGCACAGCTTAGAGGATCACTACAGTTCACACTAATGAGCTTCAGTTCACAGCAACATAATGAGTTCTGCGTACTTTGCTCACTGGTCTATAAAATTTCTATCCAACAAGGACAAAACATCTTTATTTTTGCACTTATAAGCACCAAGCTTTAGTTAGATGAAAACTTTGCCTTGAACATGTTACACACATAAGTATTAACTACCTAAAGTAAACACTTTAGAAAGGTAACCACATAACTTTATTAAAGGAAAATGAGGACAAATCACCTAATTCTTCTCTGCTGTTATAATCATACTTATAAAGTTTAAAATCTTCACCACCTGCAACAAGAAATTCTTTCTCAGGGTGAAGAGATGCAGAATTGATGGTTGTAGGTGCTTCAAAGGATATGATTGGGTTCAAACTAAAAAAAATTTATAAATGTTAATACTGCACAAATAATTATAAGGAAATAATTATTTTAAAACTGTTCCTTCCTAAAGTCTGAAACTCAGGGGACAATTCAATATTCATTTAGCGACAGAAGGGGCAAAGCACAATGGTAAAAGGCTGTGAACCCTGCACTCGAGGAGACAGACATGGGAGAATCCAACGTCTGAGCTCAGCCTGGGCGACTTGAAAAGATCCTGTGTCAAAGCCAGTTGACCAGTCTGAAGTGCCACAAGAACACTCTGCCTCAAAAAACAAAACAATCCCTAGAAATCATGTCTTGGCTAATTAAAATAGCATGAATACTATAGTGGGACTTCTTATTTTAAATAAATTTCATTCAGTGTTTCAAAATTTTTTTATAATGCCGGGCATGGTGGCTCACGCCTGTAATCCCAGCACTCGGGAGGCAGAGGCAGGAGGATTGCTGAGTTCAAGGCTTGCCTGGGCTACATAGTGAGCTTAGAGCCAGCCTGAACTACAAAGCGAGACCCTGTCTCAAAAAAAAAAAAAAAAATTATGACTATGCATTCTTTGTAAAGAAAAATGTTTTAAAGTAGATAATATAAAGGATTCTCAATTGTTGAGGGTTTAAGCTTATATAGCTAAGAAGCCACAGAATATGAAATCTTTAAAAAACAGCTCTTTTTACTATCAGACTATAGCCTTATTTACTTTGGACATCTACTCTTTTCCATTTCAACCTTGAAAAATTGTGGACTGTCTTAAATATTACAAAGCCTTGTGATATTCCAGCTCCTCAGTGCTTCCCTCCTATTCCCATCAGTACACACTACCAAGCATGAAAATTAAAATCAGCCATGGTTTCTGCAGTCTCACCAAATGGCAATCCATGACTGACATGTCTGAATATTCAAGCTCTGTTATCAAAACAGGCTGAGGCTTGAGGTAATGGTCTACTACAAGGTTAAACCTCAGCTTGGCAGGAACAGCTACACAGCTGTACAATTTGGTGGCTCTGAGCAAAAGCATCCTACTATCATCAATTCACCAACTGGATATACAAACTCCTTTCCAATCTTTTTTTTTTTTTTTTTTTGAGACAGAGTCTCACTTTGTACCTCAGGCTGGCCCTGAGCTCACTATGGAGCCCAGGCAAGCCTCAAACTCAGCAATCCTCCTGTCTCTGCCTCCCGAGTGCTGGGATTACAGGCGTGAGCCACCACGTCTGGCACTGTGGTATGCGGTGTTGATTGTTGGTGGGCGTGTCTCCACGCCCAGCATTATATGTGGTTACCGGGGAAGGAACTCAGGACCTTGCGCTTGTGAGGCAGGCGCCGGAACCACTGAGCTAACCCTCCGGCCCCAGAACTTGCTGAATCTTAAGTGTCCTTAATACGTGGAATCTGATGAACTCCTCTGATTAAAGTTACCAAGTTCTTGAACATTTTCTTTCATATTAAATAGCACAGATCCCAGTTTGCCTTCATTATGGTTTGTGTTTAGAGGGCATGTCCCGCAGTGCACCAGTGCTGAGAAGTGGGATTGGAGGCAGACTCTGATCTCACCAATGAGCGAGTCCATCATAGTGTGATGCCAGTCCTAATCAGAGGAAGGAGGCTATGTAAGGCTTGCTCTGGCAGCATGTATCTTCTCCCTGGAGCCCTGCACACTCTCCTATCCTGTCCAGCCACGAACTGAGCTACCTGTCCCATTGCAGACTCCCTGACATGAGGTTCTGACTCACCATGGATTCAGAGGCAACAGAGGTAGCAACCATGGACAGATGCCTCTGAAACCGTGAGCCACAATACATTTTTCCTCCTTTGAACTGATTTTTTCTTAGGTATTCTGTGACAGCAACAAAAAGCTAACACACATGCCCTTTAATTTGTAAAAAAGGTAATAGTCCTTTGCTATAAAAGAAAAGGAGGGGAAGGGAAAAAAAAAGAATTGAGATGTGTGATGTACATGTACCAATTCCCTACAATGAATATAATCACCATGTACTAAAAAAAAAAAGAAAAGAAAAAAAAAAGTGAAATTCTTAGACTTACGTTACTGCACTATGAAAAGCAATAGATCATCCATAAGTAATAACCAGGATCTCTCCCTCAGGAAAATATTCCATGCTACTAACGGACATATTAAAGTTCAGAGATTTCACTTCTATCACAGTAGCATGATCCCAAAGGGTACAAAAAAGGAAAATATAGTAACAGTTACTAAAATTCAGAATTCACTAAATTCCATCTACAGATGCATAAATGAAGGAATCTCAATTGCAGTCCACTTCAAGTCATAAATTATAAACAATATAGAAAATTTTAAATTCCTATAAAATGTCAAAATGTTCCATAAGTTTTTAGTAAAATCAACTTCCACACCTAAATTACTTTGTAAACACTTTAGCTACACAAGGCCAGTGTGAGACCCACACTAATCTAATTAGCTTCAACATCTTTCTAAATCGTCACTGTTGACATCGTTTTTGTCAGTCAGGAGACTGCTGTGTTTTTCCACAGAGAAATACATCAGTGTCAGCACACAGAACTATGTATAGAATTTTGTGAGCTTCATCAATTCCTGCTAGCTTCCCCAACCACAGACCCAGGTTAAGAATACCTGTTATAGGGCCGGAGGGTTAGCTCAGTGGTTCCGGCGCCTGCCTCGCAAGCGCAAGGTCCTGAGTTCGATCCCCGGTAACCACATATAATGCTGGGCGTGGAGACACGCCCACCAACAATCAACACCGCATACCACAATGCCGGACGTGGTGGCTCACGCCTGTAATCCCAGCACTCGGGAGGCAGAGATAGGAGGATTGCTGA
>PVIC010048485.1:0-13495 GCA_004025085.1 Thryonomys swinderianus | reverse complement strand
GAGATCGAACTCAGGTCCTTGCGCTTGCAAGGCAGGCGCCGGAACCACTGAGCTAACCCTCCGGCCCAATGTCTTCAATTTTAACTTCACTGTAGGAATCCCTCAGAATACCTAGTTAACCAAATACTACTCACAGCCATCTGCTATGTAAACTAAAGGTGTTAATATTCATTCATATGGAGCACCGTGACATGCCAATATTTGATTCCCTCATCCTTTAAAATTTTTTGGCTTGGGCCGGAGGGTTAGCTCAGTGGTTCTGGCACCTGCCTCGCAAGCTCAAGATCCGGAGTTCAATCCCCGGTAACCACATACAATGCTGGGCGTGGAGACTCACGCCCACCAGCAATTAATACCACATACCACAGTGCCAGGTGTGGTGGCTCACGCCTGTAATCCCAGCATTCAGGGGGCAGAGACAGGAGGATTGCTGAGTTCGAGGCTTGCCTGGGCTACATGGTGAGCTCAAACTAGCCTGAACTACAAAGCAAGACCCTGTCTCAAAAAAAAAAAAAAAAAAAAAAAAAAGAAAAAGAAAGAAAGGACTTGGGTTTAAAGACTAGAGGTTTAGCAAAAAATCTAAGCGTAGTTGACTGACATAGTCCCAAAGCCTTTTCATAATGCTTTATCATAGTCTTTATTTCTCTCTGCTATCCATTTAATCTCCCTTATTTATTTTCAAGATTCCTATTCTAATTTTGCTAACAGTTATGATTCACTTAGAACTGAAAGTCTCAAAAGACACCCAGAAGTAACATAATTATATTTACAAGATTTCACAGAAGATGACATGCAGTTGAGAAAATTATCTTATGTATAGTCCTCAAAGGAGCAGAGTTGGATTTTGAACATAAAACTGATAATAGGCAAAGAGAAATTAGTACCATAAATTTATTTTTTAAAAAATTTATCCAGGGTCAATGTATAATCCATGCTCTGCTGGGCATAAAACAATTAAATGGAAGGTTACTGTTTTCAAGAGTATGAATACTTGGGCCAGGGATTTAGCTCAGTGGTGCCACACTTGCCTGGCAAGCATGAGATCCTGAGTTTGACCCCAGTACCAAAAAAAGAAAAGAAAAAAAAAAAAAGAAAGAGAGTATGAATACTTACTGCTTGTGCACAGGCAGTAACAATCTGTATTAAATTTAATTGTATGTGCTCTTCATTATTTGCTACCAGCATTACTGAAATTGCTAAGTGGCGCTTCTGTCTCTTCTTGAGCCCAACTCTAACAATTTACCACAGAATCTCCAAGTATTTTGGCTTTACTTTCAAAAGTATGGATTAGCTAAAAATATGCTAATGTATCTACATCTTTGTTATAAAATCAAATTCCTAGGAATATCTTACAAATCCTTCTATAATCTGGCACTCACCAAGAGGTCCAACTTAATTCTCCCATTGGCTTCACTGCCAGTCACCTATATCAAACTTTTTGCAGTTGCCAAAATTGGATATGTCATCTCCACCTTTTTATTTTTGTATATACTATCCTCTTGTATTAATTCATGTGTCAACTTGACTGGAGGAGGTGTGTGTTCAGATATTTGCTGAAACATTATTCTGGGTGTTCCTGTGAGTAGGAGTTTAACATTTAAATTATAGATTAGGTGAACTACAGTCTCCTCCCAATGTCCCTGGACTTTATCCAATTAGTAGAATGCCTGAATAGAACAAGAAAGGAGGAATTCCTCTTTCTGCTGACCTCAAACTTGAAGTGAAACATCAGCTTTTTCTGGTCTTAAACCTGATGGTCTTCAGACTGGAACTCAATCATTGGCTCTCCTAAGCTTCATATTGCTGATCAGATCTGGAGTGCTTCATTTTCAATCATTCTGCTAATCCTGTAAATTTAATACTTGTCTTCTGCTCCATAACCACATGTGCCACTTCCTTGTAATAAATAAACTGGTATTTTTTTTTTTTGAGACAGGGTCTCGCTTTGTAGTTCAGGCTGGCCCTGAGCTCACTATGTAGCCCAGGCAAGCCTTGAACTCAGCAATCCTCCTGCCTCTGCCTCCCGAGTGCTGGGATTACAAGTGTGAGCCACCACACCTGGCAATAAACTGGTATTTTTACCAGGTGTGGTGCTGCATTCCTGTAATCCAAGCACTCTGGGAGACTAAACAGGAAGATTGCAAGTATGAGCCTAGCATGGGAAATTTAGCAATAACAAGACTTGATCTCAAAATTAAAAATAAAAAAGACTGGAGATGTAGCTTGCTGTGAAGCCCTAGGTTCAACCCCTAGTACTACAAAATGGTAAATGTATAATAAATGTATTTATATAAAACTCTTAAAAGGGAAATGTTCTTAAACATAAAACTGATAATAGGCAAATGTCAATGGAACAAATTGATACCAGAAATTATTATTATTTTCTTTTTTTTGAGACAGGGTCTCACTTTGTAGTTCAGGCTGGCCCTGAGCTCACTATGGAGCCCAGGCAAGCCTCAAACTCAGCAATCTTCCTGTCTCTGCTTCCCGAGTGCTGGGATTACAGGTGTGAGTCACCATGCCCAGCACTGTATGTGGTTACTGGGGATCAAACTCAGGACCTTGCTTTGTGAGGCTGGTGGCAGAACCACTGAGCAAAATCTCTGGCCCAATTTTTTTCTTTATGTGGTACTGATTGCTGGTGGGTATGAGCCACCATGCCTGGAATTGTTATATGTGGTTACCAGGGATCGAACCAGGGACCTGCGCTTGCTAGGCAGGCGCTGGAACCACTGAGCTAAATCTTTGGCTTAAGAAATTAATTTTCTTTTTTTGAGACAGAGTCTCACTTTGTAGTTCAGGCTGGCCCTGAGCTTACTATGTAATGCAGGCAAGCCTCGAACTCAAAGCAATCCTCTTGCCTCTACTTCCTGAGTTCTGGGATTACAGGCATGAGACACCACGCCTGGCTCCAGAAATTAACTTTAATTAAATATATGTAAGATTACTGTGGACAAAATTATGTATTTTATAAATCATAATTTTTGATTTCCCTATTGGTTCTTTACATACCTCTCTGGAAAACTAACTCATTTTCATATTTCAGAAATCCACCTATATATCTTTCCCACACCAACATTATGTCTCTTATATAAATTTGATTGCTGATTGCCTTATTATGTCTTCCAGTCTAGAGTACAAGATCCTTGTGTAGAATATGTAGTCTTACCAGTCCTTGGTGTTGACTACTATGCCTGTTGTTATAGTAACTGGTCAAGAATCACTTGTTGAATGTATATTATTGAGCTTAAATAACACACAGTAGAATTCCAAATTAATAAATTACAAACCTGAAACCAATCAATGGTACAGCAATTGATGAGAGATGGGAACTGTCTCAAGCGATTTCGAAAGGCATCTCCAATGGGACTAAAGGCAACTACAATATGAAGATTATTTTTGCAGCGATTCACAAAGAAGGCAAACAGGGTCAAGGGACTGAGTTCATCATTTTTATTGCCAGCTTGAGCTACTGGGCGAACACCCTAGAGAATATTAAAAAGTAAGATCTTATAAATGAAAATAGGTTTGCTCATAATGAGATTAAGAAATATTAAAACATGAAGTTTTATTACTTCCCATAAATACCTTTAAATTTTTGTTTTTATGTCAATAAAATGGCTTTGATATAATTTGTACTTACAAAATCTCTTCTAACTCTATAATTCTATAATTTTTTTTTTTTGAGAAAGGGTCTCACTTTGTAGTTCAGGCTGGTCCTGTGCTCACTATGTAGTCCATGCAAATCTCAAACTCAGCAATCCTCCTACTTCTGCCTCCCAAGTACCGGGATTACAGGTGACAGCCACCACACCCGGTACTGTGGTATGTGGTACTGATTGCTGGTGGACATGAGTCACCACGCCCAGTATTGTTGTATACCAGGGACCTTGCATTTGCTAGGCAGGTGCCAGAACCACTGAGCTAAATCTTCAGCCCTATAATTCTATAATTTGAAAACAAATATCTACCTAGAATTTGTCTTATAAAGATAATAAAAAAATTCACCAAGATATAGGTACAAGTCTGTAATTCAACATTGTGTTTAAGAGGAAAAAAATAACCTAAAATGTCCCTTTGTAAGAAACTGTTTAAAAATATAATTTTTGGATAATTGTTAATATAAGATATCTATGTATGTGCTATGGGAAGATGATTAAGATAAAGTAGGCAAAACAAAAAAACCTATATAACACTATATAGCATACAACCTTTATTCAATTTTAAAGAACACATAGAAACAAACTGGGTATGGTGGTGGGTAGCTAAGAGTCTCAGCTATTAAGAAGACAAGTGGGAAAATGGCTCGAGTACAAGAGTAAGCCAGCGCAACTTAGAGAGACCCCCGTCTCAAAAAAATATACAGATGTACATAAAATATGCAAGTATACTGAAGCAGCGGACCCATACAAACAGAAGATAGACAACAGAAATAGTGAGCAGAAAACCTGACCAAATTTAGGGAACCTCCAGCACAAACAGTGACTACTCTTTGTATAGGACTACTGAGGGTGAATTTTTCCGATGTTAGAAAAATCACCATTCATCAGTTGTTTTACCACATTCCTGACATCTCCTAATAAAAGCAAATACTTCTTTTCTTTTTCCTCTACCCAGAGCATGAATTGGTAATGTAGCATTTCCTGAAGGCTTTCTAAGTGCTACTACTACATGAGTGGTTTATTTTGTTTGGTTCTCATATCATATGCCATAGAAGACATAAACGGAGAGCTGTGAATGATAAATAATGTGGAAGTGAATTTAGTAAGGAAAAATGGAGGACAACTACTAGCAGAGTTTTTGTGGGAAGGTCTTAGAAATGAGTATCAAAAGTTGTGACATCTGATAATAGCAGGTGCATCATAACTATTTTTTTTTATTAGAACTTGACCTTCAGATATATCAGAACTGTAAGACAAGTAGTTTAATAAGACTCTTGACAAATTTACCAACCAGGAATAAGTCATAGGCTAATCAAGTAGTGTTAAAGTTGTACTTTCTTAAGTCAATTTAAAAATGTTTTACAACTCTCTAATCATGTACAAAACATACTAAATATTATCAAGAAGGCAAATAAGCTGTTATTATATGAAAATAGGAATTATAAAATAAAAATTCTAGGGCCAGAGATTTAGCCCAGTGGTTCTAGCACTTGCCTCACAAGCACAAGGTCCTGAGTTCAATCCCCGGTAAAAAAAAAAAAAAAAAAAAAAAAAAATTCTACCTCCTAACTATGGCAGAAGCAATTCATTTCTGGGAACCAAAAAAAGGATTCATTAGTGTGAACACTTAAAAGTCCTCAGTAAATGATATTTTACTAGTTCATGGCCTGGAATGGGGAAGGAGAAAATATTAACCAAAAATTATGAAGCATTAAACTAGTGTTACACAAGCTAGCCAAACATGGTGGTATAGGACTCTGGGAGGACTCTGGGAGGGTGAGATGGGAGGAATGAAAAGTTTGAGTCCAGCCTGGGCAGTGTAGCGACTTAGCAAGACCGTATCCTAAACTTTAAAATTTAAAAGAGTTCTTGATATAGATCATTTCCAAGACCCTGAGTTCAATCTGCAGCACCATACGTACACAAAAAATAAAACCTATTTTTAAGGGAACTGTGGATGTAGCTCAATAGTAGGACACTTGCCTCACATGCACAAGGACCTAGGTTTAATCACCAGTACTGCAAAAATAGATAAATGAACAAAACTCTGCAAAACTGACACCAAATGAAACAAACATAAATAATTGTACAAACTACAATTATCCTGAGGAGTAAAAAAAAGTTTCTAGGTAAGAAAATGCCCATGCCAAGAACACTACTCCTTCCCCCAAAGCATTTACCTCCATTACTTCTTGTTTTTCATCTGCTGCAAAAATGTTAGGCACTTCTCCAGTATTCAGCACACTGTCAATGTCTTCTAGAAAAGCTTCTTCTTTAATCTGAGTGTCTGTGATTAGAAAGACCGTCTTCTGGCCTCGCACGCCCACGTTTTTCAAGAGACCCTTAAAATAAAAATGTTCTTATAAGCAGAATGTGGTAGACTTCCGTTGGTTTTGCTTCCCTTTCTTTTCTCTTTGTTTGACAACACTTTTATTTAAGGACACTTTGATTCTGATGCGGCTATCTTTTAAAGCCTCTATTTCTCCTGTCCTCTACATAAACGATCCAAACTCTGGTTTTACCAAGTCTCCAAACAAAATCACTGATTCAGAGGAAGGCATATGATTTAAACAGGATCTAACCAATGTTACTTCCGGGACGGATGAAGCTGAAATGGAGCCATGGTTGTTCTGGGATGGAGAATACAACTGACCAATAATCTAAACTATGTGAAGAAGAACTAGCCTGCTGAAGAGGGAAGACAAATACAGATCACTGCCAGAAAACAGAGAAATTAGTAAGGACATAATTTAACCCCTAAATTCAGTCATGTCAAAAGACTTATTTCCCTCTGTATATCTGAGTTGTATAAGTTAATAATTCCTCTTACCAGGTGTAGTGGCTCACATCTGTAGTGCCAGTACTTGGGAGGCAGAGGCAGGAGGATTGCTGTGAGTTTGAGGCTTGCCTGGGCTACATAGTGAGTTCAAGGCCAGCATGAACTAAAAAGTGAGACACTATCTCAACAAACTAAAAAAAATTAAGTAAGTAAATAAATAACTTCCTCTTGTACTTAAACTAGTTTGAACTATTTTGTTTCATTTACAACTAAAATACCCAACTAATACAAAAATGTGAATTTAGTAGTACACTACAACCATATCCTCAGACAAATAAAAATTAAATACAAAACAGGGAAGCTGAGTGTGGTGGCTCACACCTGTAATCCCAGCCCTCAGGAGGCAGAGGCAGGAGGATTGCTGAGTTCGAGTTTGCCTGGGCTACATAGTGAGCTCAGGACCAGCCTGAACTACAGAGTGAGACCCTGTCTGAAAAAAAAAAAAAAAACACAAGACAGGGAAGGACATTATGTAATGATAAAAGGGTCAATTCAGAAGACTGGTGGTACAGCTCAGTAGTAAAGTCATTGCCTACTATGTATGAAAGCCTGGGTTTAGTCCCCAGCACTGGGGCAAAAAAATTCATTGCCAGTTGTGGTAGTGTATGACTATAATTGCAGTACTCTTGGAGGCAAAAGCAAGTGGAGTGTAAGTTTGAGCCCAGCCTGGGTAACTTAGTGAGTTAGTTAGACTTTGTCTAAAGAAAAAAAATTAAAAAAGAAAAGTCATGAGGATGTAGGTCAGTGCTAAGGTTCTGGGTTCAATCTCAGTAGTACCACAGAAAAGGGTAGATCAATTAATCAGAGAGATATAACAATTACAGATATTTAAGGACCAAAACTTCCTAAATACAAGAAGCAAATTTTGAGACTATAATAAGAGCAAGATTTTAATAGCATACTTTTCAATAAGGGATAGAACACCAGAGAGAATTATCAATAAGTAAATAGAGAATTTAAACATTTATTTAGACCATTTGGACCTAACAGATATGCACAAAAATGTCATCCAACAACAGCAGAATACACGTTCTTCTTAAATTTAAAATAGGATAGACCACATGTTTGGCCACAGAACAAGCTTGAATAAATTTTTAAAAGCTGAAATCATAGCATCTTTTCTAGTCACAATGGGGCAAAACCAGAACTCAACAGTAGAGGAAAACTGGAAAATCCTCAAATACATGGAAACTGAATAAAACATTACTAAATAATCACAGGGTCAAGAAATAAATCACAAGGAAAATACGAAAATATGTTGAGACAAATGAAAACAAAAATACAGGACACCAAAATGTATGTGATACAGCAAAAGCAGGACTAAGAGGAAAGCTTACTGCTATAAACATTTATATTAGAAAAAAAAGAGATTTCATATCAACAAGCTAACACTGTATCTTAAGTAACAAGAAAAAAAGAACCAAACCCAAAGCTAGCAAAAGGAAAGAAATTATATAGGAGAGATAAAGGAAAAAGAAAAGAAAATTTAAAAATTAATTTAACTGATTTTAAAAAAAGATTAACAATATTAGCAAAACTTTAGCTGGATTAACTAGGAAAAAAGAGAAAACTCAAATGACTAAAACCAGAAATGAAAGGGGTCATTATAATCAGTGATACAGAAATAAAAAAGACTACAGGAGATATCATGTACAATTGTAGACCAACAAACCAGATAACTCAGAAGAAATGAATAAGTTCATATAACAAACACAGAACAGAAAATTTAGGAATATACCCAAGATAAGATGACTAACAAATAGTACAAAACACAATTAAGACATTATGTCAGATCTCAAAGTCCATGTTCTTGCTATTATGAAGTGGTACGTAAAGTATGCTGATTTCTGTCTACTAGCTTATTTGGGGATAAACATATAAAAATATACCTCTATAGAGTGATCAGATAAAGAAAGAACAGAAATGTAACATTTTCTTTTATGTCTATGTGGCCTTCTTTGGTATCAGCTTGGATTCTACCATTTCTGCCTTCAAGGAGCCAAGAAAAAAAACATTTCTCTATGTTAATTTTAGGATACAAAATTTAATGTGTAAGTGCTAGTGAAATGAAGGAAGTCCAGCAGTATCTTCCTTCTGTTTTTCAGTTTGAATCTTCATTGGACTTTCACTGAATCTTTATTGAATCTTCACTTTGACTCTCATTTAATCTCCTCTTCATTGTAGTCTTTGTAGGGGACTGCAGATCCCTACACATACAAAGATGAGACCCTACATATGCCCTACATATGCACACCATATTCTATTGGTTTCTAGGACAGCAACACAGGTGTGAAGAAACTATCAAGAAACATTTACCACATCATCAGGTTCATTTTTTTGTTTCTGAGGTGTTGTGATCAAACCCACGGCCTCCCACATGCTGGGCATACGTTGAACTACTGACAACATGCTTAACCCACAGAAGTCCATATTTAACAATGTAATGGAAATCATATTTATCTGGAATAAATTCCCCCAGAACTAGGATAAAGCAGTTTTAATAGTGTAGGTAACTTCAGTTAAAAAGCCTTGCTCTTTTTCCTACAGCTTCCGTGTCCCCATCAGTAACACAGAGAAGGCCACACCTGTTGCACTGCACTGTTGTACCACTAGAATGAGATGAAGTAGGCAAAGTACTCAGCACAATGTTCAGTAAGTACACACAGCAGGTGTTCAATGAACAGTATTGTCATCAGCACTCATGTTCTCAATAGACAGTGACACAGACTGGTTCTCCCTTTAAGATGAAAGAATTATCATTAGATTAAACACTACATCCGCTTATAGCTTTACCTTCATATCATCTCTCCATTCATTCATACCATAGCTCTTAGAAATTTCAGGTTGGAAAATCTGCATTTTTGCCATGGATGTAGCCAGACGAGTTAAAGATTGACGGCCACTTCCTCCAAGTCCAACAAGCAAAGCATTTCCACCAGACTGTTTGAGGATTCTACATATTCTTGATAAATGTTCCAAAACATACCTATCAAAAATAATTTTATTATACATGACAGTACACATTAGTCCCTCAATTCACAAATACTTTTGTTCACAAATAATTTGGTTTGCAAGGCAGGCGTGGTGCCAATGAGCTAAATCCCCAGTCCAACAATTCAGTTTACAAATAGAACTTAGCCAAATTTTTGCTTCTGTTCACAAACTTCACAATTAGGTGATGAACCAAAACACAACCATCTTCCCCAGAAACATGGAATGAATTAAATTCTTGAACTGAGGTACCCACTATATATGTAAATATATTTACCATTTATTTATATGTACATAATAGTATGATATACTATAGATATACACAAAATTATTTTTAAAACTACAAAGTAAAGTATTCAAAATAAGATTGTTCATATATGTGTAGCAAAAGCCCATAGGAAAACATGAGTTTCTTTTTGCTACTATAGATAGGAGGGAGGACACAGTGAGGGAGGGTTGGGTACAATAGGGGACTACAAATAAATTACTTGTATGTTATGTCTTACAATGATTATGCATGGTTGCATTTTTTGTACATTTAAGTATTTCATAATAAAACTGTAGCACTTTCAATCCTCAATATCAAATGTAGGTACCTAAACACGACAAGATTCATTCTTGTTTTGTGAGTTTGGTTATACTCATCTAAGCACAAGTTTACAATGTCACTGAAATGGTAAATGTTTCCAATTTCAGCATAAACTCTATCATCTCCTTCAAGGTCAGGATTCATATAATCACCAAACATGAGATTTTTTAAGTCTTCTTCAGTTGTCTATAAAAGAGAAATAAATAAATGATAAAACTTAAATTTTTTTCCAAAATAATGTGGGTTTTTTGAGACAAGGTCTCACTTTGTAGTTCAGGCTGACCCTGAACTCATTATGTAGCCCAGGCAAGCCTCAAACTCCAGGCAACCCTCCTGCTTCTGCCTCCCGAGTACTGGGGTTTCAGGTGTGAGGTACCATGTCCTGCACTATGGTATGTGGTACTTGGGATCAAACTCAGGACCCTGTGCTTGCTAGACAGATGCTGGAACCACAGAGCTAAATCCCTGGCCCTCCAAAATAAATTTTTAAATGTGCAAAATTTTGTTTCAGCCATGTTATAAAATGATTATTAGTTGGAGAATTATTTTAAACATTAATGTAGGAAGTGATACACTTACAAAATTAATAACTAAACAGTACTCTTCTGTAATAAAAAAAAACTTTAAGCATATGTTTTTGAAAGTGGAAAATCATTTTGGGTAATCTCCATGCACTGAGTAGTAACTAAGGGATAGTATCATGTTATGGACTTTTCTCTGTTATGTCATTTAATCCCTTTCATGTAAGGGGTTATTCTTCAACTTCTGTCACATATATTCCTCTGCATACTAATCTTATAATAAGTTAAAATATGTCCATTTAAAAGCAACAAGATCTTTAAAAATGTTAGTTGACTATAATTTATGTAATTTTACTGTTTTGATATGCTTTAAATCACTAAATATACTCACTGGTTTGTTCTCTTTCCTCAGATGTGAAAAGATATTATCAAATGATTCTTTGAAATGGTCCTTTATAACAGTTTTAATTAATTTGAAGAGCCACTTGCGATCATCATTGTTAACAAGGCGATCATAAAACACTCGGAGAACCTCATGTACGAACAGACGGATCATAGTTTGTTTGTTCTCTACAGCATCTCTTTTGATGAGTAAACAGCCCCGGATAACACGTGAAAAATCACGCAAGTTGAAAGTATAATGAGATTTTGTGGGAGTGGGCAAAAGATTTTCCATGGATTGTTTATATACCTGTATATAAAAAAATGCAACAAACCAAAAATGAAATGCTTATAACCAGCCATGTTTTAACAATTAGTATAAGAAAAATTATATCAGCTTGATAAGATATAGAATAGTAAGCCTAGTATGGCATATATGTTTAATTTGGTCTATGACACTCAACTAGGCTTTAGGAAGTTGAGGAAACTTAACATTCCCTCAACTTGGATTCTATCTAAGCCTATTTTATTACCAACTTGTTTTATTTTACAGTTGTTTATTGATGACCTGAGGTTAAGGAGTTAAAAATTTCAGCATAAAGTGAAATTAGGGAACTCATTATGAAGTGGATCAAATAATTTCCTGTTGACTACCACTAAGTTGAAAGCAAAGCAGGGATTCATCTGTTAGCTTACTTCTTTCTACTTGAGGAAACAGTGCTGAAGTCTTCCCTTTGCTATTATGTCTAACTCACAATCTCCTCAAGGGCCTGAACAGTTTCAGAAGCTCTTCATCAGAAGGCTGAACTTTATAACAACTGATGAGAGTATAAGAAGCCATTTTGAGCAATGGAGAACATCATGGACTGTGTGGTAATGAGAGATCAAGACCAATTGCTCCAGGAGTTTTAGGTTTGTCACTATGCCATTGTGGAGGAGGTGGGTGCAGCCAAGAAAGTAAAGCCATATAAGGTGAGTGGAACCACCGTTAGCAAGTGTTATGAGACCAAAGAGACCTGTCTTAAGAGAAGACTGTTGAAGAGCGGGTATCCTCTTAACTGTGAAGATTCTTTTTTTTTTTTTTTTTTGAGACAGGGTCTCGCTTTGTAGTTCAGGCTGGCCCTGAGCTCACTATGTAGCTCAGGCAAACCTTGAACTCAGCAATCCTCCTGTCTCTGCCTCCCGAGTGCTGGGATTACAGGTGTGAGCCACCACACCTAGCACTGTGGTATGTGGTATTGATTGCTGGTGGGCATGAGTCTCCACGCCCAGCATTGTATGTGGTTTCTGGGGATCGAACTCAGGACCTTGCACTTGTGAGGCAGGCGCCGGAACCACTGAGCTAACCCTCTGGCCCATGAAGATTCTTTTTGATGGCATTACAAAAGATGGAGGAACTTCAACTAAGATTATTTTGAACAATGTGGAGAAATCTAAGTTACTGAAATCATAGCTGACCGAAGCAGAGGAAAGAAGAAAGGATTTGCTTTTGTAACCTTTGACAACCCTGACTCTGGATGAGATTGTCATCAGAGGATCTTGGGGTTGTGGCAAAGGATTATATCTAAAATATCTAACTGAGAACAACTAAAGAGATATCTTTATTACCAACAAAGTTTTTATAATACAAGTATCCACAAACCTCAGCATGAAACAAAATATAACAAAAACAATAGAAACATGAAGTCAAGGCATCAAAATACTTCCCCAAACTCCCAATTTCTGTGAAGGCAATCCAGAGGCCATTAAGGGGCAGAACACCATAAACCACACACATGGATTAGTCAAAAAGATCATAGAGCAGGTTAGAAAACAGACCAAAGAGGTACTCAGTGCAATGGGAGAAGATACAATTAAACAGATAATGGAACTATTAATAAAAAAAGATGAAAGAGCTTTTAGAAGACACTAATAAAAAGTTAAGTGTGCTAAACAAAATGACACAATACATGAATGACTACTTTACCAAAGATGTAGCCTACAAAAGTATTTTAACATCATACACTAAATGGAGAGGCAGAAAGCTTTCCTGCTAAAATCAGAAGCAATACAAGGATGTCTGTTATCACCACTCTTATTGAACAAAGTTCCCAAAATATTAGCCAGAATAATTAAACAAGAGAAAGAAATAAAAGGGATATATATATATATATAGGAAAGAAGTTAAATTATTTGCCAACGACATGATGCTCTACATGCTCTACCAAACACTCTTAGAATTCAGCTGTATAGCAGAATACCAAGCTAACACTCAAAAAACAACAGCATTCCTATCTACCAATAACAAAATCACCAAGAGAAAAATTGGGGGAACAATAACCTTTAATGAAAGCACCAAGAAAAATGAAATACTTAAGAATTAACCTAGCCAACAAGAAACATATGAAGAAATGCTCAACATCTCTGGTCATTCGAGAGATGCAAATGAAAACAACATTGAGATTCCACCTCACTCCACAAAGAATGGCTGCGATCACAAAGTCAACCAACGATAAATGCTGGCGTGGCTGTG
>PVIC010048484.1:0-13498 GCA_004025085.1 Thryonomys swinderianus | reverse complement strand
ATTTCTTCCCAAACTTTTCCTCTCTAGCCTCCTCGCCTAGTAGTAGCACTGTATTTACTCAAGCCAGAAGACAGAGTTATTCTTCATGCCTTTTTTCCCTCCATGTCCAATCCATTAGCAAGACATATTCTTCCACCCCTGAATCAGTGAGCTGTTTCTCCCAAAGTACAATGTATAAAACTCTCAAAAAAAAAAAAAATCTCAGCACTGGGCCAGAGGGTTAGCTCAGTGGTTCCGGCGCCTGCCTTGAAAGCACAAGGTCCTGAGTTTGATCCCCGGTAACCACATACAATGCTGGGCGTGGAGACTCACACCCACCAGCAATCCATACCACATACCACAGTGCCCGGCATGGTGGCTCATGCCTGTAATCCCAGCACTCTGGAGGCAGAGACAGGAGGATTGCTGAGTTCGAGGCTTGCCTGGGCTACATAGTAGACTCAGGGCCAGCCTGAACTACAAAGCAAGACCCTGTCTCAAAAAAAAAGATTTCTAAGATAAAAGTTTGTCAAAAATTAACTAAGACACCAAACTAGAATACAGTATTGTAGTTTCATGTTCTGTTTTACATTACAGTAGTGTGTGTAAGAGTTAAGCCAGTGAAAGCAAGGTCATCAAGTTGGAGTTTCCTTTGACTATTTCTTTGTTCTGAATATTGTACCTTGGCATAGTGGTGATGTTATAGCCAAAGGGGTTTACCCACAGCTCAGTTATCGCTAACTGAATATTGTAATGTATAAATTCTTCAGTTAACAACCACTTTATTTAATGACCTAGTCACAGGAGCCTTTAACAGAGAGTGTGTGTATTCCATCACCTCATTTACATCTTTCATTGTGTTTATCACTCTCTGAAGCTACCATATCTTGTTCGTCACTGATCCCAGAGACCTACCATACTAACTAGAACATATTAAGTGCCCTGCAGAAATATGTTATATGAATGTATACAAAAATATTTGCCCATAGTTTTAGAGAAATTCCCTCCTACTTTCTATTTTCATCTGTTCCTTTATAAAATGGTGTTACATAAATCCAACTGAAATCAAGTCAAGCTGAATAAAAATATCAGAATGTCTTTGTTAATAAAGAAGAGTCTGGGGCTTGCGGTTGCCCTAATCTTGCTGCTGCTCCTTTGTACCCTGCACGGCATGCACCAGCCTGTGTACAGGGCAAGGGTCTTGGCAAGGGCTCCCCAGGCAGCTGCTCCTTCACCTCCTTGTAGTGGTCCATCCATCTTGCTAACATAATAGATAATTTACTTTTTAGTATTATTTGTTGCCTGTCCAACACCCCTTACTCCACTCTGTACCACACCGCTGTGAGCTTTATGAAGGCAAGAATCCTGTTCATTTTTTCTGGTATGGAATGGGTTCTTGATACATTTTGAAATGAATGAATGGATGGATGAACAAATGACTGAATAAATAAATGTCTCAAAGGAGAGAAAAATTGGGGAAGGCTCAGTGCCCTTTCTCATCCTCTCACCCTTCCCAAAGCAGTCATCCCCTGCTTTGCAGTCTGTATCTCCAGGCACTGCACACACAGTCTCTCTGAGTTGAGTTTACTGGTTTGCTCATCCTTCAAATGATTTTGCATGTAAATGTATAAACCCATCCTTCTGTGTACCTGTTGATGTTTTGTATGTGAGATCCTTTATTCACCTCAGGTATGTGTAAGGATGTTTCGCTTAATACTTGTGACATGGTGATAGAATAAGATTTGATGAAGATCCTTTCTAAGAGGACACCTCAAAATCTTCCCAGTTAGAAGCTATATTTTCTATGTCAAATTTTCTTAGGACTATGAAGTTAAATTATTCTTCTGTTTTTAGTCATTTTTTCTTACAATCCTGATCATCATCATGAAGTCATCCCATCCCAATTCTTCAAAAGGTCAATAGGGCTGCTAGGATATAATGCTTTGGTAGGTAGTGTGCTTAGCATGCTTGAAGCCCTAGGTTGGATACTCTGCACAACAAGAAAAGTGAGAGCAAGAGAGGGAAATTTTTCTTTATAAAGTACAGTTAAACTGTATATGTTGGTAATCCGAGAGGCAGAAGCAGAAGGTCTCCAAGTTTGAGAGCCTAAGCCTGGGCAGTTTAGCATCTTAGCAAAAGAGATGCAGCTCAATATGAAGCTGTGGGCTCAATCTTCAGCACAACAATAAATATAGTGAACTGGGGGACTGGGGTCATAGCTCAACAGTAGTGCTTTGTCTAGAAGCTCAAGACTAGGTTCTAGTCCCAGGGTCTAAAAACAAAATAAAACAAAACACTAGGTACACTGTGGACTTGTTTTTTAAAACAAATACGTTAGAGAAATTACTTTCTTTAATTTGAATAATTGTACTTTAAATTGCTTGGAAGTAGTTACATGTGAGTCTGTATATAAACTTGTATCTCTCTTATTTAAAAGAAAAGATGAAGGGAAGGAATTAGACCAATAATTATTTAAAATACTTGGTGCAACTGTTCCTGTGAATTAATCCAGGCACTTGGAAGACAATTACACTCAGTGTTAGTAACATTGCCAACCTTTTCCAGTATGCTGCACTCCAAATACGATTGTGTTCTCATTGACAACATTCACTGTTACATATGCATGTGAAAAAGAGGCATTTTCATCAGAATTACTGTAATAGCATTAAGAGATTATTATTTTTTCCAATTTCCTTGGTAGAAAATTTACTTAAATTAGATTATTTATTACTTGACTGCTCTCCTATCTTGCCTGTATGTTTAGGTAACTGGAGTCCATGAAAGTAGAAACTTCAGACTATAAAGCATGATTTTATACATTAATGATTTTGAATAAAGGATGAGGGTTACGTTTGTGCATCACCTCTTTTGAGAAAGTTAAGTCCATGTTCTGCTTAGAAGAGATAACACTTTTTGTCCCTGTAGGTGGCCCCCCTGGTGTAGCCATTAGTTGCTAATTACTTGCAAACAAATAAACAATTAACTCCTTAAGCTGCTGCCTGGGCCAGTGTTCATTGACATGCTAAAACTTTCTAAAACAGGATTTTAATTAGTGACGTTCTAAATCCAGCCCCCTCGTCAGCAGAGCTATAAGGTGAACTCAGGAGTAGCCCAACCCTGTGCGTGTGGGGCAGAGCCTGCGGGAAGGCCAGAGCTCTCCCTGTGTAGCCCAGGCAAGGATGTCTCCCAGCCTTCAGGAAGGTGCTCAACTTAGGGAAAGCAAACGCTCACCCTGCTCCTTTTCTATTGAGTGCATCTTAGGACTGGACCAGAAGAAAGACTGTGTCCCATCACTGAAACCTCACAGGCCCTGGGCAGATACCTGCAGCTCCTCAGGTAGGCCAATACTTCATTTTAAACTCTAAATTTCACTTGAATCCCTAGTTTGTTGTTTGTTTCACATTGCCTAGAGTTAGAAGCCAGTTCCTTCAATTATGTAACTAGGACGAGTCAGCGTCTGTAACTTGTGCTATGTCCTGTGGGAAACAAAAAGACTACCAGCCTTAAGATCTGAGTGGAAATAAATTCATAGGAAATGCCAAGAACCTATGATTTCTTCAGAAAGTTCTCTGTGTATATTTGACACTCCCCCAAAATAAAAATAAGAACAAAATGTTTTCTACACCAAGGCAGGATTTTCTTTTCTTTTTTGCTTTTGGTTTTTGACTTAGTGAGGGGACAGTTCTTTTATGAAACCCAGAAGGGTTCCAGTAGGAAAATGAAACTTACTGAAATCATTTCATAAAAATTTGTGGGACATAGGATTGACTATTTAGGTCAGGTTTATTTTCCTGATTTCAGGGAAAGATGGTGACCTATGCCTACCTGTTCCGAGTCTTCCCAGTGGGATTTCATGTCCTTGCACAGTGGATCATCCAATGACAGAAGAAAGAGCTTTGAAATATGAACAGGTCTCTCCGACCCCAGAAAGACTGTCATCAAAAAGAGAGATGAGTTGGTATAGAGGACGAAGACCAAGAACTGCTTTTACTCAAAACCAGGTGGGAAGGTCTTTTGGTCCAATGCTAACATGAAGGCTTTAACTGATGCCCTGTGGAGCAAAGGCCCATTCACTGTGGGATTGCCAAGATCCGGTTAATGAAACAACAGACTCAAACTTTAATGGTTTCTGGATAATTACTTAAAAGGAATTTAGATTAACTGGCCAAGGTTTAAGTCTAATTATTTAGTCATGTAAATTGAAGTCCATTTTTGTTGATGTGGAATATCAACATTAAAAATTTTTTTTTATTCTAGATTGAAGTATTGGAAAATGTCTTTAGAGTAAACTGCTATCCTGGCATTGATATCCGAGAAGACTTAGCTCAAAAATTAAATCTAGAGGAAGACAGAATCCAGGTAATTTTCAAATTTATTATTCACAATGATTGAAATGTTAAGAATAACAAAATAATGTTTCTGAGATCTGTTTTATTTTTGCTTAATTTTAGATTTGGTTCCAAAATCGGCGAGCAAAGCTGAAAAGGTCCCACAGAGAATCACAGTTTTTAATGGCAAAAAAAAGTTTCGACACAAATCTCATGGAATAGATAGAGGAAAACATATGAAACTATCTTTCAATTGTAGAACATGGAGAATCTGAGAATATCAAGTGTTTAAAATGTGTTTTCTTTATTGCATTTAATCCAAATATTATCATTTTTTCTGAAAATATATTGTAAATAATTATTATAGCATAATACTTATTATATCTGCACACTTAATTACATTAGACCTTTCTTAAATATTTTAATAAACATTTTCAGAAAAGGCGGCTATTTTTTAAGTAAACAAAGTTAATCTAATAAGTCAATATGCTAAAATGAATAAACTCACAACTCTCAAGCTGAATTCCATTTACAGAGTACTTAAAGTAACATAGTCTCAATAAAAGGTACAATTTTCTTCAGTTAGTCTCCATCAAGCAGATTTTCAAATATGATTAACTGTTTTAACTATGGTATGGAATATGATTTTTTTGTGAATCCTGTTTTTGCTGATTTATGGAGTAAATCATCATAAAACAGTCTTCTGGCAAGCCAGTTTCTAGTTTTTTTGTGGGGTTTTTTTTTTTTAAAGACAAACCATGCCAAAATACCAATATAAAAACATTGCTTGTCATACTCATACCATTACTAGTGGACTACACAAAAGAATTGAACTCCAAATAAATGCAAACTTGTAAAATAGTTTTCTAGTTCCTTTGATATGTTCTACTCTCCTTCCTTTAAGCGGTGGTGATCATTTGGCTCATATCTATTTTCAGTTTAATGATTTCTAGTCAACTATACATTTTGTTACAATACTACCTGAACCGAGGACATGGCTAAAACTGACCTGCCTTTCGTGTGTGCTCTGACGGTCACTGGAAATAATCATGGCACTTTCTAAGCTAAAAAATACTTGTCTTCGTTTGCCACGTCCCCAGTATACCTGCTACTTAAAAATGGGAAAAGAAGAGGTGTAGCAACTGGTTTGTTTTCCTGTTAATGAAATACCTAAGCACTTGGGGATTTTTTTTAATGGTAGTTTGAAGATTCTGATTATGTCCACAGCAGTCTTGTTCATTAGAATTGAATTCTCCTTTGCTTCCCTTTTCTTTTTTTCCTATACCTGTTTTTAATCCCTTCAGTGATGATCAGACTGATAGGTTATTGTTGAATTATTTAATCTATAAACATAATTTTTAAACTTTTTTTTATATTAGTGTGCCTATATTTCCAAAGAAAAGCAGCTAGATTCAGATTTTGGAGCTTCTTAAAATCCCTTACTGAGAATACATATTGAGGTGGAGGGCTCTGTGTCCCTACAATCAATCAGTCAGTACTAAAACTGCTTATTCTCTTTCACTGTTGCTGAGATAGGGAGGGAAGAAGATGCCAGGATAAGAAGTACAGCTGGGTAGTTAACAGGAGGACCTGAGGTACTACACGTCCTCCAAGGAAGACTGAATCACTTTTTTTCAATAGAGCACTGCTTCCATTTTGAGGTAATAGGGAACTCTTTATGAACTATCTTAGTCAAAATTCTCCCAGTAAGAGCTTTCTTTGCTTTTCTTTAGATTCTCATGAAGTTCTTATGTTAAGTTGGAGGACTACAAGACACCAGGAGTAGACCTTGGAGTGGGTTGGAGGGGAAAATGTGTGGTGTAAGCTTTCATTTTAATTCCAAAAGTCATATTTCTATGCTGTAAACAACTGAGGCATATAGAAGTAAAGTCTTCCACAACCCTCAACCTTCAGAGATAAACACCCTGAATATTGATACAGATCTCTTTGTATACCAAAACAGCGTCTATGTGGTACACACATGTATACATAGTGGTTGTTTTTGCTGTGTTTTTAAATGTGATGACGCTTTATAATCTGTATCTTTCCAATATCTTGCCATGCCAGAACTACAGCTTTTCTTAACATCTCCTGAAGATAAAATATCAAATCTTGTACAAACCAAGAAAGTTCCACAATCCTAGTATTAATTTAAGCACTTTCCAAGTAGTACTTTTCACAAAATGGGGTTTTCAAAAAGAAATGTTTGTTTAGAATGTAGAATGTGCCTAGAATTAAATTTAACTCCCACCCCCCCATCCCTAAGGAGTATAAAGATTCTAGATAAAATTATAGAAACCAGGAAAAAAAATGAAACAGCATCACAGACATTGGTAATAATGCACCTACATTTCTAAGTTACAGAAACTGATTACATCTATAAAAAAATGGTGAGCAAGTTCATAATATGTGGGAATATTCAAGAAGCAAGATAATGCCCGAGATCACTAGTATATTTTGCCTAACACTAAAATATACAAACTGATCTTGTTTGAAAAAAAAGTGGATCAGTAACACTTTTGAAATTATAATTGTGAGAAATTTGGGGAGAATACAATGATTTTCAGGGAGAAACTAGCTTTTAACTTTGAGAAAAATATCAAGCAAAATAAAAGTGGAAATGAAAACCTAAGCTAGAGTTCTCTTTCCCTCAAAACACACAGGCTCTGGGCTGGAGGGTTAGCTCAGTGGTTCCGGCGCCTACCTCGCAAGCGCAATATCCTGAGTTCGATCCCCGGTAACCACATACAATACTGGGCGTGGAGACTCACGCCCGCCAGCAATCAATACCATGTACCACAGTGCTGGGCGTGGGGGCTCACGCCTGTAATTCCAGCACTCGGGAGGCAGAGACAGGAGGATTGCTGAGTTCAAGGCTTGCCTGGGCTACATAGTGAGCTCAGAGCCAGCCTGAACTACAAAGCGAGACCCTAGCTCAAAAAAAAAAAAAAAAAAAAAAAAAAAAAAAAAAAAACCACACAGGCTCTAATCCACAGCTTATCTCTGCTCCTGGTAATTCCAGGCCTTTGTCTCCATTAATGCCTAAAACAAGGTGAACAGTAGTAACATCAAACTAATGCAGTCAAGCTAACACCTAGAGCGTCCCTATTATCTGGCAACTGGCTAAATAAGGTTATTTGGTCTCCTGTAATGGCATTTGTCTTTTGTGAAGCCAGCCAGACAAAGCCCATCACTAAAGAGTGCTGGTAGAAACAATGGCTATGTGTGCTGGTGGCCAACTTTTGAGTTAATCACTGTTAATAGCCGCTTTCACCCCTGCATCTTATCACACATGACATGAGTGGCATAAATATCCCATTACCAAACTGAACACAGTACCATCAACCTGGGTCTCGTACCCATTTCTAAAGGCGCAGAGTGCACCTAGTCTATTGACTTGATGCAAAATCCAAATCACTATGACAAACAGGGACTTGGTGTTTCCACTTCATCGAGCCCTATAGGAATAAAAAAATCTCCACGTGCCTTTAGCTAAATCCAGTGCTCATTTTCACTCTCTTGTCTCTTGCTGCAAACCCCAACCCCAATAACACTCCAGGCAGCACTTTTTTATTAGCATATGTTTGTGATACATAACAAATACATTCCTCATGGGAACTGTATGTGTCACACCTCAATCCTTTTTCCTTCTCCTCCCTTCCATCCTCTCTCCAGGTCCCCAGAGTTCATCTCCACAAAGCCTATCTCTCTTTTCTGTTTTGCAAAACAGTTGTTACTGGCTGTCATCACTCCTTTCTCTGTTATAGACTCTCCTCTCTCTGTTTTCCTCTCTTACTTTCTTATTTTCACCTGTTTCATTTTCCCCTGCTAATCAGCCTTGGCACACATGTTAGTGTCAAAAGGCTTTGCTGAATCCCACAGATTGAATCTCCCACAGATGAACCTCCAAACTAAAAACGACATTGCATACCTTCTGTTGTCAAATCATCCACCTTTAAGAGCTCATTGTTTTCTTTCTCCAGGTGTCCTCGATGGGCCAGGAGACAGTCTACTTAGCATATTATGACAAGAGTGACATCATAACCATCTTACTGTCCATATTACATCAGAAACTGGCACATAACTCTGTGCCTGCATAGCTGCTGCCCCTTTAAACTGGCCTCTAAATGAAACATGAAGCCCATCTGTACCCGGCCTTCAGTCTGAAGTGAAGCCCTCTTGGTCCTGGCTACATTCTTCCAGACCCCAGCTGACCACAGCCTGTGAGTGACTTTTCAACCTCTTACTTTAAGGGCTTACAAAAAGCAGCTGCACAAGGTGCTGCAGTTTCTCTGCTTGATGTGTATCAGTTCTGTACATAGTAGACATTTCATTAGCATATTTTAATTTCTTTTTTAAAAAATTTATGATTTTGGCATATAGAAATTTTTTTTTTTTTTTGGAGACAGGGTCTCGCTTTGTAGTTCAGGCTGTCTCTGAGCTCACTATGGAGCCCAGGCAAGCCTTGAACTCAGAAATCCTCCTGTCTCTGCCTCCTGAGTGCTGGAATTACAGGCGTGAGCCACCACGCCCAGCACTGTGGTATGTGGTATTGATTGCTGGTGCACGGTGTGAGTCTCCACGCCCAGCATTGTACGTGGTTACTGGGGATTGAACTCAGGACCTTGCGCTTGTGAGGCAGGCGCTGGAACCACTGAGCTAACCCTCCGGCCCTAGAAATTTAAATATTTTTAATTAAAACTCTTATCTTGATCCCAGCACTCGGGAGGCAGAGGCAGGAGGATTGCTGAGTTCGAGGCTTGCCTGGACTACATAGTGAGCTCAGAGCCAGCCTGAACTACAAAGCAAGACCCTGTCTCAAAAAGGAAAAAAAAAACTCTTATCTTATTGAGCAAGCTGAAGATCATAGATTAAATAACTTGATCAGAACCACACAGCTAAAGAAATGGATCAGCCAGAATTCAAACCGAGTTATAATTCCAGAGTTGCCACTTTTTAAATTAATGAAAGGGTCTGCTTTATAGTTTAGGCTGGCCCTGAGCTCACTCAGGCAAGCCTCAAACTGATAGCAGCCCTCCTGCCTCTGCCTCCCAAATGCTGGGTTTATAGGCATGAGCCACCATGCCCAGCATTATGGTATGTGATACTGAGGACTGAATTTGGGAACTTGCACTTGTGAAGCAGACACCAGAACCACTGAGCTAAATCCCTGGCCCCTATATATTGTTTTTTGAAATAAAGTCTTACTATGTGTCCCATTCGGGGCTTGATCCTCCTGCCTCAGCCTCTTGAGTAGTGGGATTACCTGCATGTACCACCATGCCCTATTAGAGTTGCTCTTTGCAATAAACCTTTCAGAAGACAGAGTCACTAACTGTCACTGTCAAAACCTAGAAAAGTGCACTGAGTTTTCTTTTATTCTTTCCTTCCTGGCTTTCATGGGGGTGGTTGCAGCAATGGGGGGAGTAGTAGAGGTCTGATGGCTGAACTGGTCAAGTTCTGGTAAATTTGCAGAATACTTTATTAACCATATGTGCCCTATGTATTTGTACTTCCTTATGTATATAAATATTAAACTTTTCAGCTGGGCGTGGTGGCTCACACCTGTAATCCCAGCCCTCGGGAGGCAGAGACAGGAGGATTGCTGAGTTCGCGGCGGCTTGCCTGGGCACCATAGTGAGCTCAGGACCAGCCTGAACTACAAAGCAAGACCCTATCTCCAAAAAAGCAAAAAAAAAAAAAAAGACAGTTACAGGGCTGGAAGGTTGGCTCATTGGTTCCAGCGCCTGCCTCACAAGCGCAATGTCCTGAGTTCGATCCCCAGTAACCACATACAATTCTGGACATGGAGACTCACGTCCACCAGCAATCAATACCACATACCACAGTGCCGGGCGTGGTGGCTCACGCCTGTAATCCCAGCACTCAGGAGACAGAGACAGGAGGATTGCTGAGTTCGAGGCTTGCCTGGGCTACATAGTGAGTTGAGGGCCAGCCTGAACGACAAAGCGAGACCCTGTCTCAAAAAACAAAGAAAACCAACAAAAAAAAGACAGTTACAGTGCCGGAGATTTAGCTCAGTGGTTCCGGTGCCTGCCTTGCAAGCACAAGGTCCTGAGTTCGATCCTGGTAACCACATACAATGCTGGGCGTGGACACTCACGCCCACCAGCAATGAATACCACATACCACAGTGCCCAGTGTGGTGGCTCACACTTGTCATCCCAGCACTCGGGAGGCAGAGACAGGAGATTGCTGAGTTCGAGGCTTGCCTGGGCTCCATAGTGAGCTGAGGGCCAGCCTGAACTACAAAGCGAGACCCTGTCTCAAAAAAAAAAATAAAAAAGACAGTTACAAAGACTGGCAAGAACATAGAGTAGATGGAACCCTCATATATCATTGGTGACAATACAGACTATGAAGCCACTTTAGAAATAGTTCCTCAAAAAGATAGAGTTACCATATGACACAGCAATTCCACTCCTCAATCTATACACAAGGAAAGTGAAACATATGTCCACATGCAAACTTGTACACCAGTGTTTAACATTAGTCTTAATAGTCAAAAAGTGGAAACAACCCAAATGACCATTAACTAAGGAATGGTGTTTCTGTACAGCAGAATAATATTCAGCCATAGAAAGGAACATGGTTGAACATTGAAAGAAGCCAGTCTCAAAAGGTCTCATGTGGTACAATTCTGCTTGTGCACAATATCAGAATAACACAAGCCACACAAAAAGTAGATTAGTGGGGCTGGGGATTTAGCTCAAGTGGTACCACACCAACCTTAGATGCATAAGGGCCCAAATGCGATCCCAGTACCTCCAAAAAAAAAAAAAAAAGTAAATTAGTGGTGCTGACAACCAGAAGGAGAGATGGAGAAAGACTTCTAGTAGGTATGGAGTTTTTCAGAGAGTGGTGACACGTTCTAGAATGAGCTGTGGTGGCTGTTGCACAACCCTGTGAACAAATGTATTCATCAGAGCTCTCCAGAGACAGAGAACCAACTGGATGAATATCACACAGAGAGATTAATGTTAAGGAGTTGGCGCTCACAACTGTGGAGGCATGGCGACTCCAAAATCTGATGTTGGAAGCTAGAGACAGGGAAGAGTTGAAGTTTGAGTCCAAAGGCTGTCAGGCTCGGGAATCAGGAAATGCTGCTTTGCTGTGTAAGGTCAGAGGTCATTTGCTGGAGGAATTCCTTCTTGCTTGCAAGAGGTCAGGTTTTTTTGTCCTCCTTAAGCCCGCTGATGATTGGATGAGGCCACATACGGAGAGCAATATGTTTTACTCAAAGTCTATTGAGTCAAAGATTAATGCATATAAAAACACACTCACAGAAATTTCCACAATACTGTTGAAATAATTACTTAGGGACTGTGGCCCAGCCAAGTTGACACACAAAATTAACTATCATAGTACACTAAAAATCATTCAACTGTACACTTTGAAAGAATGGGTTTTATGGTATGTAAATTATATCTCAAAAATATATATAATATATATTATATATTATTAAATAAATAAATAAAAATAAAAAGTGGAAGATATCAAAAAAAAACCCAAACCCCCAAACGAAACAAACAAAAAAAAAAAGGACTGGGAATGTGGTTGTGTGAAGGCCCTGGGTTCAATACCAAAAAGTAAATAAAAATAAAGCAAGGAGTTGGGGGAGGTAAACTAATAGAGAATTTCTAAAAAACTGCCAGGGATTTAGCTCAAGTGGTACTACGCCTACTTTGGAAGCACGAGGGCCAGAGTTTGATCCCCAGTACCACCAAAAAAAAAAAAACAAAACCAAAAACCAAACAAAAATCATTCTAATGAAAATATGTATCAGAATTTATGGACTATATTTAAAACAGTAATAAGAAAATACATGCTCCTAGCCTGACGTATCAATAAAAATAAATTCATAGCCAGACAGGGTGGTACATACCTATAATCTCAGCACTCAGGAAGCAGAGGCAGGAAGATTGCCAAGAGTTTGAGGCCAACCTGAGCTATGTAGACAAGGGCAGCCTGAATTACATAGTGAGAACCTATCTCAAAAAATGAAAAAAAAAGAAGGGAGCGGAGATTTAGCTCAGTGGTTCCAGCGCCTGCCTAGCAAGCACAAGGTCCATAGTTCAATCCGATAACCACATACAACAATACGGGGTGTAGTAACTTACACCCACCAGCAATTAGTACCACATACCACAATACCAGGCATGGTGGCTCACCCCTGTGCTCATCCCAGCACTGGGGAGGCAGAGGCAGGAGGATTGCTGAGTGTGAGGCTTGCCTGGGCTACATAGTGAGCTCAGGGCCAGCCTGAACTACAACTACAAAGTGAGATCCTGTCTCAAAGTCTCAAAAGAGAAAAAAAAAGAAAAAGAAAAAGAAAGAAAGAGAGAGAAAAAAAGAAAGAAAAGAAAGGAATTAAATTTCCAAATTCAAAAATCTAGGAGAGAATTATAGAATACACAAATAAGAGCAATAACTAAGCATAAGAATGGAAACATAAAAGTGCCAGGTGTGGTGGCTCATGCCTGTAATCCCAGCATTTGAGAAGCAGAAGCAGAAGGATTGCTGTGAGTTCAAGGTTAGCCTGAGCTATATAATGAACTCAAGGCCAGCCTGAACTACCTCAAAAAAAAAAAAAAAAAGTTGAGCAAAGTTAAAGATTAAGAGCTAGAACAAAATGCTTGCAATATATATCACAGGTAAATAATGAACATAATACAGTATATAAAGAATTCTTTGAAAGTTGAAAATAAAAACGACTAAAACTCCAATAGAAAAATAAGCCAAAAAAAGAACAAGAAATACAGCAAAAGTTGGGAGGTTTAGGCAAAAGGACTACAAGTTTGAAGCCAGCCTGACCTATACAGCAAGACTGTATCTCAGAAAAAAAAAAGACAAAAGCAGTGCCTGGCGTGGTGGCTCACACCCGTAATCCCAGCACTTGGGAGGCAGAGGCAGGAGGATTGCTGAGTTTGAGGCTTGCCTGGGCTACAGAGTGAGCTCAGGGCCAGCCTGAACTACACAGAGAGACCCTGTCTCAAAAAACAAACAAACAAACAAACAAAAAGACAAAAGCAAAAAAAGATCACCACACATGATAACTGGCATTTGAAATCCCAACACTTGGAAGGCTGAGGCCAGACCAGACTACATACTAAGATGCTCTCTCAAAAACACTAAAAAAAGGGGCCGGAGGGTTAGCTCAGTGGTTCCGG
>PVIC010048483.1:0-13505 GCA_004025085.1 Thryonomys swinderianus | reverse complement strand
GAAAAAAAGAAAAGAAAAAAGAAAAGTTTCTGTGCCTGCCTTCCAAGTGCTAGGTCCGAAGTACTGAAAAGAAAGAAAAAGGAAAGGAGAGGAGAGGGGAGGGGAAGGGAGGGAGGGGAGGGGAGGAAAGGAAGCTTCTCCTAAAAGCTCACAACAATGTCTGCAGCAGCAGCAGCAGGCAGGGTCATTTCTTTACCAATAGTGACGGGCTTCTTAGCTTCAGCAATGCAGTCAGCCACTAAGGATGATGCTATCAGTGCAGACAGATTTCATGATGAGGTAGCCTTCAATAATAGCTTCTGTTCTTCATGTTTACATAGTTTTTTTTTTTTTTTAATGTCAAAGGCTAGTCTTTTAATGCAGAATGCTCGGTCTCCATGTAGCAAAGCAGGTTTGAAGGTTTCATGGCTTTGTCAGAAGCCAATCAACACATATTACACAAAGTAAGCTTGGAGAATGTGAATCACCTGTTGCAATGAACCTTTACTATAAATAGGACTCTTAGTATTTTGTTTAAATGCAGCACCCCACCCCACCCCATCTTCTGCTGTGTCATTACTGGGTCTCCTTTTTCAAAGAAGTGTTCTAGTGACTTTTCATTTTGGCTAGGGTCACCTTGTGGGCTTACCAACACTGTGACTAAGACAAGTGTGCAGTGTGGAAAAGAGGCACAGACAGAAGTGCTAAATAAAACAATGGACAGGCTACATACAGAATAAAATTTTTTTTGGATTCTGACTTAAAGCCTGCCACCAGATGTGGCTGGACAAGCAAAGAACACCACTCATTTGCCACTCTGACACCTGCTACCAGATGCAGCTCACTTTTTGCATGCCAGTCACTGATAGGATTTTGCTAAGAGTCTGAAAATATGGCTTATGATGGTCTGTGCATAGTCGAACCTCTGCTAATGTTAACCTTTATGCACAGCTGCTCCCCAGTGCGAGCATCACTGCCTCAGCTCCACTTAAGGTCATCAGGCATCTGATCTTCACGATAAGTAGACAGCCTAGATCCCTCTCACATGCAGCTCACAGCAGGGGTGTGCTCCTTTGAGAATCTGATCCATTGCTGGTGTGATGAGGGGTGGGGCTTGGGTGGTGATGTGAACAATGGAGAGCGAAGCTTTGCTCACACCTGCCACTCACCTGCTGTGCAGCTAATAGGCCACAGACTGATACCAGTCCCCGGCTCAGGGACTAGAGATGAACAGACGAACTAGAGATGAACAGGTCCAGTAAGACAAGGATAGCAGCTTGACAGTGGCCACCAGGGGAATCGGTAGCAATCGCTGGCCCATACCATCCTTTTTTGAGAAGATCCCTTGACATCCAGTGTGGCAGGACGTATGTTCCAGGAGCTTCCCCAAACATCCACCAAGGATCTCAGGCTTCAGGCCCAACGTGGGTGATAAAACATAGGGACGAAGCTCCATTTCCCCAGGACTGTATCTACCAGCCCATTTTCTCCAAACTGCCAGGAGGGGCAGCTGGGTTTGAGGTTCACATCAGCGAAGGAGGCAAGGACTTGCCCACCCACAGAGAGTTCCACTGCAGCGCCGGCCCAAGGGACTGCAGCCTGTGTCTAAGGAGCAGCAATGTGGGTCCTGGGCAAGCAAGCTCCACACAGGGCACCCGGGTGCCCGCGGACTGACTGTCTGGAGGGGCAAGCAGCAAGGGAGGTGCCTCGTCCCAGGGCTGCAGCTGACTGGCCCTCTTGCTGCCTTCCAGGTGGACCAGAGGGTGCTCCAGGACCTCCTCTCCGAAAAGATGCCCCGGCTGATGGCCCACCTGGGGCAGCACCAGGTGAACCTCTCCCTGATCACCTTCAACTGGTTCCTCGTGGTCTTTGCTGACAGCCTCATCAGTGACATTCTCCTACGGGTCTGGGATGCGTTCCTGTATGAGGGAACCAAGGTAAGTGCTTCTGGGCCCTCGGCTATCCCTTCCCCCCTCTGGGTATTGCCCCCCTGGGGGGGGAACAGGAGGACACTGTTCGCCTGGCGTGGCTCTTGGAGACATCTGACCGCAGGCTCTGTACACTGTACAGTGGTGCCCACACAAGGTGCCTCAGAAGATAGGCTCTGGAGTTGGAGGACCCAGAGTGGCATCCACCACCCCCATCACCCCGCTCTCCTCTTGTGCTGCCTCGGGAGGCTGGAGCCCGGGTCTAGGGAGGTCCCATCATCAAAGCCCTGTGGAAAGAAAGTTTTAACCCCAGCGGATCCAAGAGGACTGATGCCTTGACTTGCCTCATGATAGGAGAAGATTAGGGACTCGATGTAAACACCTCGACTTTAAGCTGTACCCCTGGCCTCGCAGCTGGCCCTCCCCGAGCCCCACCATGCCTATGCCCCCAGGTGGTGTTCCGCTATGCCTTGGCCATTTTCAAGTACAACGAGGAGGCAATCCTGCGGCTGCAAGACAGCCTGGAGATCTACCAGTACCTGCGCTTCTTCACCAAGACCATCTGTGACAGCCGGTGAGCGCCCCCCACCTCTGCCCCTGCCCCAGCTGTCCTGGACCTAGGAGACCCCAGTAGTGACTGACTTTCCAAGCCCTTTGTTTCCTGCCACCTGATGTGCCCGGCCTGCAAACCTGAAGGCAGGACTGAGCTCTGAGAACAAGCCCGCCCCTGAGCTTTTATCTTCACAGTGTCTTCTGCATACAATGCCTTCTTACCACCTCCTCCAACACCATCTCTGCCTGACTGGCAACAGTCACTTTTTAAAACCCAACTCCCGTACTCCTCCTCTAGGAAGCCTTCCCTGACCAGCCCACCTCCTGGGCTAGGTGTCCCTTATGAGGTTGCTCATTCCCTGGCGCACACTTCTTTGCTGAAAATGGTCGTAGTTGTTTCCTCTCTGAGTATGAGGTTTGGGGGCCAGGGTCAGCTCAGCCCCACAGTGGACAGCTGTCTAGAAAGGCTGGAAAATGCAGGCCTCTCAAGACCTGTTCCTGGGCTGACTGTGCCCTCTTCCAGAAAGCTGATGAACATCGCCTTCAACGACATGAACCCCTTCCCCATGAAACAGCTGCGGCAGCTGCGGGCAGCCCAGCGGGAGCGACTGGAGGTTGAGCTGCGGAAACTGGAGCTGCTGAGGGCCGAGTACCTGGAGAAGCAGGCCACCCGGGGCAACATGAGCCCTGAGGGTGGTGCCAGCGAGGACGAAGGGGAGGGCGATGCCTGACCTGGCCGGTCCCCTCCCAGAGCCTTTCTCACCTCTGGAGGTTGGCACGGACCTGGTGTCCGGAGCCCATCTCCTTGACCCTGGATAAGGCCCCTTCTTTCCCCAGACCTCGGTCCCACCAGCAGGACATTACGTGAAGCCACTGGTTGAGTTACCTCTCAAAGGGCACTGACTCAGGGAGGCTACCCTGCCTCTCTCCGCACAGATCACGGGAGTGTTCTCTGAGTTACATCTGTATAAAGTAGTGTCAGTGTTGGAAAACACTTACCAACTTTGGGACTTAAATGGTTCTCAGTCATCCATCGTTCCTGGATAGGACCAAGGTGCTAGAGTGTGCCAGACACGGACGAATGCAGAGCCAGTCTCTTCCTGTCTCCCCTAGAGATGGGCCCCTTCCAGGTCTGCATGCAGACCACACGGGCCTGTTTCCTGACCTGGTGCCACTATGCCCCTTTCTTTTCAAAGCCCATTTTGGAGAATTCCCAGAGAAAACCCCTGCCTACCACTGCAAGGACCATACCTAGAGGTTGGACAAGGAGCTCCAGGTCAGATGCTCCAGGTCTGACCTGGCACTCACTGGAGCAAGCAGGTCAGCTTTCTTCTGTAGCTCGGGCCACCAGAAGCGGCGAGCACTGCAGCCCAAGTCAGGGCTGCACTCGGGGCCTTGTGACTGGCCCCTCAGCCCACCCCATGCAGGGCGCATTGCTGCAGAAGGGCATCCGAGTCACTCGTTTCTCAGTAAACATCAGGGGCAGTTTGAGCTATGCTCTCTTGAGTGTGATGCCTGGGAGTGTCTCCCATGGACCCCTCCTCTTCTTTAGAAGCTACTCTGGATCCTATAAAACTGCCCTCCATCCTCACAGGCTCCTGGCAGAAAGCAGGGAAATGCCCATCACCAGGGACCATGCACAGATCCTTTGGCATAAACTTGAGGGGTGTCGTCCCCATACTGCTCAGAGCCCCCCCCCCACACATACACACCCATGCAGCCCTGGGGCCCAAACTTCCCTGGAAACGCCCAGAACCCACCTGCACTGCCCTCACTAGTACTAAACTTCCGCATGTGTCCAGGCCCTTTCACTGCCAGGTTCCATGAAGTGGCCTGGGGACTTGGCTGCACCCTGCAGACCTGGCACTGACCCTGAGGTCACCAGCCTCATGGGCCAGGCGGGATGGTGAAGGGAGATGATGCTGGCCTAGCACAGGGTGACAAGCAGCCAACTGCAGCAAGCTGCCTCCTAGGAAGGCCCAGGCAGTCCCTCTGACTCCAGGCTGAAGTTCACACCTCTCTCTAGAGAAAGCAGAAACCTGAGCCAAATGCAGTGGTGCGCACCTGTAATCCTGTCTCCTTGACAGGCTGAGGCAGGAGGAGCTCAAATTCAAGGCCAGCCTAGGCAGTGCGGAAACTCCCTCTCAAAAAACAAACTCACATAGGGTATGGTGGCTCATGTCTGTAATCCCAGCACTCGGGAGGCAGAAGCAGGATTGCTGAGTTCGAGGCTTGCCCAAGCTATATAGTGAGCTCAGGGCCAGCCTGAACTACAAAACAAGACCCTGTCTCAAAAAAAAAAAAAACCCAGCTCAGGTAGTGGGCACAGGGGCTGGTGGATAAAGGGCACCTTCCTCTCCCTCCTCAGCATCTTCCCTTCCTCCTCTCACCTCTTTCCCCTCCTTCCTACCTCTCCACCCCTCTTCTTTCCTCTTTTCCCCATTGTCTCCTTTCTTTCTCCTTCCTTTCTCCCTCTTCCTCTCCCCACTCCTCACAGTGCTGGCCCCTGTGCTGGCATGGACAGTGAGGACTAACTGCCTCCTTCAGACCTGACGGGGCAACTGGCCGTGAGAACGGACTGTCCTGTGGCACCTACCTGCTCACCAGCTCAAGCTCAGGCGACTGACAGGAGACAACACAGAGGGTTGGCAGTGGAGAGTCACACAGCCTTGCCTGGCAGAGCCCAGCTTGGGGGAAGAGGCCCCAAGCTCACTGGGGCTTCTCAGGGACCTGGATACTTCCAGGGGAGGGTGCTGTGGCCTCTTGTGGGCACACTCCTAGGGCTGGCTCAAGGCAAAGGAAAATGGAGGGAAAACCTTCGGATTTGTCACCTCAGGCTACTCCCTTCATCAGAGGTGAACAAGGGGAGTGGGACGCCATCTTTCAACAAGGATGTGGCAGGGACAGGGGGCCCACCCCAGCTGCCGCTGCTCCCAGGGAGCATGCCCACCCTCCCTCCCCCCACCTGGTGTCAGGTTGCTGCCAACACCACAGCTGTCTCCCCTTCCCCAGGGGCTGCTGCCTTTCAGGTTGGAGGATCTGATCCCCTACAGCCCCACCTTCCTATCTCAGGCGGGTCTTGTGCCCAAGCGTTCCCTTACCAGACGCTGCACCACAGCAACTGGGGCGCAGGCAAATTCTATAGAGAGAGAGAGACCAAAAGGGTAATGTGTTAGAATAAAGAAAGGGAGAGCCTGGAGGACTCTGGAAGATCCCACACCCACAAAGTGCCCCCTAAAGTACACACTGGCTCCCACAAATTCCCACATTCAAGGCTTCCATTCCCAATAGACACCTCATGTCATGCTGTCTGCTTGTTCCGTTCTAGTTCCCTCCCCATGGACACACGCACGTGCACACACACACACACACCCCTACCTGGGCTGGTCCCAAATCACCAGCTGGCCCAGTGAAGGTGATCAGACAAAGCTGGCTGTGCTGAGACTGATGCCCCCCCCCGGGGGGGGGAGCCCTGGAAGTGCTGGCAGGTTGTGGAGTTCTCACTGGGCTCTGAACAGGTCAGGACCACAGGGGCCGCACTGCCCCATGGCAGGGGCGGCCTTCCACATCTGGACCAGGACTAAGGAGAGGGAAGTGACAGAAAAGCAACTCCTATGCATACATACACCTCCCCACAGCTGCCCAGGGCAGGCTCCCAGGTGCCATCTGTGTCTTATGGGCCCATATGCCCACAGTCCCTGGGGTCCTTGTCAAGCCAGCCCCCCCCCCAACAGTACTGGGCACAGCACAAGCTGGGAAGATGTGCATACAAGGAGGGGCCACAGGGCATCTGGGCCTGGCCCTGGCTTGGATGGGCCCGTGATGGTGTGGGTGGGGTAGCAGAAGCTCAGGCCAAGCCCTTGTGGAAAAGATTCAGATCCCCTGGCTGGGACAGCATCTGGGACCTCTCACCTGTCCCAGGTGTAACTCAAATAAAAACAGTGCCACCCATATTGAAAGGAATATCCGCCTCGTTCCAATTGTATCCAGACACTGTATTAAAACCTCAAACATCAGACTCTTAGTGCTGGTGCCCACAGGTACTGTGTCGTCCTGTGCTCCAGGTGGAGTGGCAGGCCACACTGAACACTGGGCCTGGGGCATCCGCTGGGAGCCCTTCCACTGTGGGCAGGGGAATGCTCCAGTGAACTAAGTTCAAAGCCTGGGTAGCAGTTCAGAGATCCTCAAGAGCCCCGAGTACTCAGCCAACCTGAATCTCTCGTTTCTATGAAAGGGAGGTAATAACCGCTCGATAAAAGGTTTCCTAGGATCGTAAGTAACATATCTAAAGTAGTACACAGTATTCTTATTCACTCAACCACAGATTGGGCGCCACGATGTGCCAGGCACTGTTGTAGGCCCTCAGGAATCCAACACTGCACAAAACTCGGGGTGGTTCGGGTGGCTGTGGGCTTGAGCTTGAGAGTCGCCCTGCCTAGGCCTGAGTTACTATTAGCTGTGTGCTTGACTTGTCTGTGCCTTAACTTCCTTATAAGTAAAATTGATGAGTAATAACACCGACCTCCCAGCACGTGCAACAGCGAAGTGAAGTAGCACACGAGGTATCCAGATCGACCCTGACTCAGAAGTTGTTAGGTGGAGGCAGTAAATTAAGGCCTCCCATCCCCCTATACCAAACCCAGACTGAAGACCAGGCAGCAGCGCCCCCTCCTGGGTCCCCGGAGAACGAAGGGAGTCCTCCCGACGCTCAGCAGCCGCGGCGGCTCCTTTCCCCCAGGGCCCAGGGAAGCCCCCGTGGCCTCTCCCGATCCCCCAGGTGTGAAGTGCGCTTCCCCAGCCGGATCTTAGCGTGCGGGGCACCTGCCTGGATCTGGGCCAGTCCTCAGGGTTTGAGGCATACGCGGTTACCATCTCCATTTCACCAAGGAAACTGAGGCTCTGGGAGGTCGAGTCCCTTGTCCCACGACACGCACCGAGGTACGGCAGGACGTGAAGCCGGTTGGGCCTCAAGGTCTCGGCCTTTGCTCGTCGCCGAACAGCCCCGCCACAAATCAGTGCGGCGTGCGCGCCCCGGCCTGCGCGCCCCGATACCGGCCCCCGGGCCAGGAGCGCGCGCCGGGCGGAGGGATCCAGGCTCCGGCGGGCGCGGGAGGGGAGGGGCGGGGCCCGGCCCGACACCCGCCCTCGCCCCGGCCCCGCCCGCCGGCCCCGCCCGCCGGGCTGGGGGGAGGTGGCGGCGCTCGACTCGGGGACTCGGCGGGCGGCGCGGAGCGCGGAGCTGGAGCCAGACGCCGCCACCACCTGCGCGGCGGTCAGCAAGGTAAGGCGGCCGGCGCCACCCGCAGCGCCTTCGCGGGTGCGAAATGAGCGTCGGGCGGGACGTGCGCACTGCACCTCCGGGCTGCAGTTCGCGGAGAGGGAGGGATGCTGGTTCCCTGCGCCGCGGGGCACCCGGCGGAGCGCAGCGATCTGGCTTCCAGCCTCCCTGCGTGACCTTGCACAAAGCCTTGTTCCTGTCTGGGCCTCAGTTTCCCCCCCGGGGTAGCGGGTGCAATGCGGCCACCTCGGCACGTTGCTGGGAGGGGCCACTGCAAGGTGCGGGATCCCGACGGCTCGAGCCCGGATGGGCACTGTGTGTGAGCCCGCCCCTCCCGCCGCGGTGAGGCAACTCACCCTGGGCGCGGCCAGCCGGGCCCGACAGGCCCCTGGTGTGGCCCAGGTGCTGATGTCTCGACCCTCCCTCTCTTGGCGGGTTAGCGGCCGGCCTCAGCTCCCCTCTACGGAAAACTGGTGGGAGAAAAGGCATCCCCAGGTCCCTGCCGAGCCCACCCGGGCTGGCTGGCGGACACTCTACTACCAAGACAGCTGTGTCGGGTGGACTGGAGGAGCACTGAGGCGAAGGTGGCCAGACCCTCAGCCAGACGTGCTTTACCAGATCCACCTGCATTTACAGAATGGTGTGGGACGCCGCACCGAGGCCCTGGCCAGCTGCTGGAGCCCAGTGCTAGTCCCACCCTGGTGAGGAGCCACACCTGCTCCAAGGAGTGGCACTGCAGGAGGGCTGTGTCTGCAGGGGCTGTGAGCAGTGGCGCTCACCTCTGAGGCCCTAGTTCCAGGCCCTCTGGGGTCAGAGGTCCGCTGGTGTCTGGCCCAGCCCCTCTGGAAGGTCCCTTCTGGAAGATCTTGCTGCCCTCTTTACGATGGGAATCTCACTGCACCAGTGATCTGCACTCCCTGGGTCTTTCCCAGACGCTGCCCCTCCAACTGGTCCTGCCTCTCCTCCCCCTTCCAGGGGCACCAGTCAGGTCTGCTCATGCCGCTCACCTCCGGGCTCAACACCCTGGGTAAGAAGAGGCAGTTGAGCTGCCTCATTGCGAGTGGCTTTGAACATGGTCCCGGCCCATTCAGAACCCACCTGTGGCCGGCACTGGCCTGTCCCCTGCGTTTCCTCTCCTCTTGTGCTCCTCTTGGGGCTGTGGAGTCGGAGACGAGCCAAGGCTCCTGCAGGTCCTCTTCCCCTTCCCTGACACCTTCTCACTGAGGCACATTTTCTAGGAATCGGTCCTGAGCCATCCAGTCTCCTGTCGCCCTCATGGGTTGCCCTCGTCCAGGGGCTTTCCTACGGCCAAAGAACAGAGGGCAACAGGGCACACAGTGAGTGCTGGGTCACTTCAGGTCCTCAGAGGCTAGATGCGCATTTGTGGGGGTGATGGGATTCCAGGTCGGAAGTGTGTACAATGACCACGACTCTGCCCTGCGGAGCTGCAAGGCCCTGGTGCTGCACCGCAAATGAGTGTTATTATCCTCTTGTAAAAGCAGAGTAAGTATATACATGCTGTCACTTGAGTCTAGCTCCAAAGTACAGACTACATGCGGCCTAAGTCCCTGTCATCGCCACACATAATCTGAGCCCCGTGTTCCTGCTTAGCTGGTTCAAGGCATTTTATCCTGATTTGAAGTCATGGAAAGTTCTGCTTATTATAAAGCCTAAGTATACTGATACTTTTTAAATGTACCATGGAATTATTGGATATCTGCGCTGTAAAGGCTCTTAAACCAACACCTCCAACACCCTCATTTTACTAATAGGATCCCCCCTCCCCAGAAGGGATGTGACTGATCAAAGGTCACACAATAAGCCAGCTGCCAACTCCAGGAATGCTAATTCTAAGACTAGAGTGGCTTTTATTTTCTAAACACACATCATATACAAATGAGAAAACAGTATTTATTTTATAAAATCAGCAAAAATAACGCAAAAGGTTAAAACTCTCTGCTGGCAAGGCTGTCGGCTGGACTGGAGAAGCACCTGTGGCATTTTGTTTAGCGAGGTAATGTAGCGACCTGTTACAAAAGTCCATGAAAATGCTCCTACCTGCCCTTTGCTCCTCACCTTCTACTATGGGGACTTTACCCTAGATGTAGTGCTATTGCCTAAAAGGAGTTTTCTTACAGTGAAGATATTCCCAGTGTGTTACTGTAAACACTTTATTTGAAAAATGCAGCTTGAAAGTAGTGACAATGAAGTTTACACTATCAGCGTCTGTCCAGCAGAGAAGCATTATATTCCAGAGGCAAGGCCGTGGGACTGAAGGCCTGTGGATAGACCTGTCCTAGGTCCCAGGCTAGACTCTACCTTGGCCCGACTGTGTGCCTTTGGGTCAGTTTGTTCTCCTTTCTGGACCTCGCGTTCCCTTTCTGTGAAATGGGCACGGAATCAGTGGCCCCTGAATTCATTCTAGCTTTGGCAACCCATAGCTAGACTTAGCAAGTCCTGTGCCAGGGCCTTTTACCAGACAGAGCCAGGAGCCTTGTGACAGTCAAAGACTGTCCCAGCCTCCTTCTCCCAAATGAATTTTCTTTTTTTTTTTTGGGACAGGGTCTCGCTTTGTAGTTCAGGCTGGCTCTGAGCTCACTATGGTGCCCAGGCAAGCTTCAAACTCAGCAATCCTCCTGTCTCTGCCTCCCGAGTGCTGGGATTACAGGCATGAGCCACCACGCCCGGCATTGTGGTATGTGGTATTGATTGCTGGTGGGCGTGAGTCTCCACGCCCAGCATTGTATGTGGTTTCCGGGGATCGAACTCAGGACCTTGCGCTTGCGAGGCAGGCACCAAAACCACTGAGCTAACCCACCAGCCCCCAAATGAATTTTCTTACAGCAGTCAGCCAGCTTTACCAACCTCCCCAAGGGTTTCAGCCTTAAGATTGTGCCATTTTCAAATGGCCAGACCTGGATGCTTTGGAGCATGGTGAGTTTTTAATCCTCCCTGCCAAAGCTCCAGAGCACCCCAAATAATGTACCAGTGCCTCTGTTATTCCCTGTTGGCAGCTAGAGCCCCACCTCCCTCACAACAGGGAAGAGGAACTTTGCAGTGACACCCTATCTGAAAGGCAAGGTGACCCACTCCTGTGGGCAAACATTTTTGGGGGTGTCCGCTGCACCAGGCCCTGAGGTGCCTCCTGTAGGCTTAAACAGTACCATGGGATGAGTTTTAGGCTAAACTACAAGAAATGGTCAATATCCGGCAATATTTTGACTTACCAAAAATAACAATTTCACTTGGTGCAGCCTAAGTGGAAAAAGATATAATTAAAAGACATAATTATGGTTTCTTAGTATAATTGAGAGATGGGCTGGGTGTGGTGGGGGCTCAAAGGTGTGATTATGAGCTTGGGGAGCCCAGGAAGGGGGGCTGCCTTGAGGGCTGTGCTGATGTCTGCTCTTACTTGCTTCTGCCCCCGGGACATTCATTCATAACCGAGAGTTTGCCCAGTATTTACAGGAGATGTCCATTGTCTTGCTAAGTATTTCCTAAGCACTGGGAGTGGGGTGGGGGTCTGAGGATAAGCAGAACCGACCTGTCCCCAAGGAGCAGACAACTGACAATAAGTGAATCGGACAATGGAGCCAATAGAGCAGAGGGTCAGGGGGTTGTAGCTCTAATCAAGACACCCTGAGGGCCTCACAGCAAAGGTGACTCCTTGCAAGTGTGAGCTGGGCTGATTTCTGACTCTGACGGGACTGGCTTGGGGGTGCAGCGGGTTAGAGCACAGTGAAGGAAGATGAAGAAATAAGGTCAGGGATGCCACGGTTCCCACTGTGCTAACACCCGACCTCTTGTGCAGGTGAATCCTACAAGTCTGCGAGGAACCAGTTTTTTAGCCCTCTTTTTGGGATAAGAAAACAAAGGTGCAGGAAGGTTAAGTAACTTACTTTAACACTGTCTGAAGCAAAGCCAGGCTTTGAGTCCAGCACAGTAGGAAGTCACGGAGGCTTTTGCACAGGGTAGGGGCATGGCCACGGAGCATGGCCACATGTGGCTGCAGTGTGACCCCTCTGAGGTTGCTGTGGTCTCCTTGTTTGTGAGCCCTCACACTCCTGTGTGGGGAGCCCGGTGCCCGTGGCCATAGTATCAACGAGTGGGAGGCTCTGGGAGGTGCCCAGGTCCCCAAGTGGGGCTCTCATGATGGGATGCGTGCCCGTACAAAGAGGTCCCGGAGAGACCTCCCACTTCCACAGTGTGAGAACACAGGGAGAGGACACCTGCTGACAGCCAGGAGCAGGTCCTCACCAGACAGCAAATCTGCTGTCATATCTTTCCTTCCCAGCCTCCAGGACTGTAGAAATAAATCTGTTGTTTATGAGCCGAGAGGCTCCTGGCATTCTGTTACAGCAGCCCCAGTGGACTGAGAAGGGTGCCGAGAGTGAGCCATGGGGACAGTCCGGGCCTGGGCACCGGATGAGGAGGCAGAGAGCATCTGCGAGCCTGAGGCGAGGGTCATGGTGGGGTCCAGCGAGTGAGCAGGAAGAGGAGCAGGCCAGGCTCGCCCTGAGCCCGAGGACTTGAACACACATTAGCACTTCGCCTGCTCTGAGAAGTCCAAGATTTTATCTACATTAACCTGATCTTCATAAAACCTACAAGGTAGATACTCTTATTATTCCCATTTTTAAACTGATGTGTTGTGTTTAAATTGTATTTCCATAAAGTTAACTTAGAAAGTACATTTGTTTTTTTTCTATTAATACTTAATGATCATAGAGAATTTTAGAAACAAGAAAAACCCCAGAAAATAAATTTCCCATATCTTCTCTTATCCTCATCCCAGATAATCAATATAAACATTTTAGTGTATTTATTTTCTGTCTTTTCCTTGTATCCCCATTTTACAGATGAGGACACTGAGGCCCAGAAAAACTGGGCAGCTGGCCCCGGGGCATACATTAGCACCTCTGGCATCTGCCTGCAGTGTCCAGGATCTAAGCTGCCTGGCTCTGCTGCCTTTAGGCAGACCCTGTAATGTCAGCCTTGGTGAATTCCATTAAGAAGCCCTTCGGCCCTGGCCCCTACCCCCTACCACAAGCATCACTTCGTAGTCAGAATGAGGCCTGGGGGAAGCCAGGTCCTGCGCGGCATGTGGAGTGGTCTGGAACAGATACCTGAGGTCTCCCTACAGTAAGAAGAAATTGGAGCTGAGAGCACCCGCAGGGCTGATGTGACAGCTGCTTCCAGTCTGGCCCCAGGGCCTGGAGTCTGCAGAGGTCCAGCACCACTTTGCCCTGGGAGTACTGGGGACTACAGGACAGCCTGGGACCCAGAGTCCTGTTCCTTACCCAGCCCTGGGTGGCAGGAGAGGCAGGGGCTCTGCCTAGCCCCAGGCCCAAGGAGTTGTAGCCAGTGGTCTGACTGTGCTCATCTTTTCTAGCTCTGGTGCCACAAACTCCTAGCCCGTAGCTACGAGGGATGCAGCCCTGACTTCCAGCCTCAGCTCAGCCACTGACTGGTCCTGGGCCAGGATCTTTGCCCCTCCGTCTGTCTGCATAGTGCCATCATGAAGGCACACAGTGAGGGCTGGAGGGAGATATGCATCTAAGTGTTGGCACAGGTGTGGCTCGCAGGCACACCTCTCTTGCTCTGCAGCTGCCCAGCATGTTCGCCTAGCTGGGGGACTGAGTGCCCCACCGAGACACCCCACCCCACCTCACAACTGGCTAGACCACATTGGGCCCCGGCTGGTGCTGGAGGAAACAGAGATGAGCTTCAGGCAGGGGCTTGGAGTCCAAGATAGCAGAAAGGAATAC
>PVIC010048481.1:0-13501 GCA_004025085.1 Thryonomys swinderianus | reverse complement strand
CACCTGTAATCCCAGCACTCAGGAGGCAGAGGCAGGAGGATTGCTGAGTTTGAGACTTGCCTGGGCTACATAGTGAACCCAGGGCCAGCCTGACCTACAAAGCAAGACCCTGTCTCAAAAAAACAAAACAACAACAACAAAACCACTGTGATAAAAACTGCATGGTACTGGAAAAGTAACAGACCCAAGGATCAGTGGAATAGATCAGAAGATCCCAGAAAGAACTCCAGATACACTAAACCACTTCACCTTTGACAAAGGAGCCAAACATCCTCAATGGAGGAAAGACAGCCTCTTTAACAAACGGTGCTGGAAAAACTAAACCTTCTGCAAAACAGGTTAGGTAGAACTCTTAGAGACATTAGCTAAGGCAGTGGCTTCATGAACAAAACCTCTATAGCATGAGAGCTAGCAGAAATAATTAAAAAATGGGATCTCATCCTACTAAAAAGCTTCTGCACAGCAAAAGAAACCACTGGCACAGCTAGAAGACAACCAGTAACATGGGGGAAAAGTCTTTACTAGCTTTTTGTCAGACACAGGGCTACTATCTAGAATATATAAAGAACTTAAAAGAATTAGTCCCCCTAAGTTTAAAGACCCAATTCAAAAATGGGCGTCTGAAATGAACAGACACTTCTCAGAGGCAGAAGTGAAAGCATCCAAGAAGCGTGTGAAGAAATGTTAGACATCACTGGTCATTCAAGAAGCGCAGATGAAAACAACACTGAGATTTCATTTCACTCCACAAAGAATGGCTGCTATTGTGAAATTAAACAATGATAAATGCTGATGAGGCTGCAGGGAAAAAGGCCTTCTCCACTGTTGGTGGAATTGTAGACTTGTGCAACCATTGTAGAGATCAGTGTAAAGATTCCTCAGAAAACTATGATTATAGCTCCCATTTGAGCCTGCTATTCCCCTGCTAGGAATATACTCAAAGGAATAAAAAGAATCATTTCTTAAAGATATATGTACACCCATGTTCATAGCAGCTCAGTTTGTGATAGTCCAATCTTGGAAACAATCCAGATGCCCATCAACAGGAGACTGGATAAAGAGTATGTGGGCTTTTAAAAAAAATAAAATGGAGTATTACTCTGCCATGAAGAATGACAAGTTTCATTCATTTATGTGCAAATGGAAACAATTTGTAGGCACACTAATAAGTGAAATAAATAGATCACAGATATGTAAATACCATATCATTTCTTTGGTATGAGAACCTGTAGATGTAAATGAGTTCTAGAATGTATGATCGATTTTGTGAAATAGGAAATACTCAAAGGGAATATGGTAGGGGAAAGTAATGAGGTGAAAGAATAAATATGATTTGAAAAGAAAAAGAAAGCACACGTACATAGTGGGTGGGGGTTATGGGCCGGGTTGGGATATGGGTAAAAATGAGAATTAACTCATGTCATTTACTGGTAAAAGTTCCCCAGTGTTGAGTGTGATTGTGAGCTATATCTGATATGTACCAATAAAGAATTCAACTGCAAAAAAGCCCTATGTGAGCTAGATGTAATCAAGTGAGGCCATTGTTATTCTTTTGCTTAGCATGATGACAGAGTACTTTGTACATATAGGTATGTTCAACTTAGCATACTTTTGCCAGATTAGATGTTCAATAAATGTTAAGTTGTTCAACACTGAACAAAATCATAGACACAGCCATCATTCCTGCCAGCTTCCATGTGGCCCTAGAAGCTCGTAGCTACGTAGGACTGCAGTGTGGTTTGTGCAGCATACGGGCATAGCCTCTCTCTGGACATGAGCACCCAGCAGGCTTTTCTAAGTGTCCTGACAATACTGGTCATGGAAAGCCCGGTCTGATTTTCCAAAATTGACATTTAAGTCCCAAGTTTAATCCCCCTAGAAAAATGAAAGAAAGGAAGGAAGACAGTAAGGAGGAAAGGAAAAATATTTATGAAAATATTTTGGCTTTTTGTTACTTCAAAAATCACTTCCCTCAGCTAACACTAATAACTAAAAGTATTCTTTTTCTTTTTCTTTTTTTTTTCCTAAATAAGACATATTTTATGAGACTGGATCTTTTTATATATTTTGGAGGGCAGTGGGAGTGACTCAGCTGTGTCATGGCCATGGTTGTGAATAATTATTGAGACTTGGCAGGGACCAGCAGCACGCTCCCACCACCCTCCACTCCTTTAAGGCTAAACTCCCGGGATGGGCACTTGCCTGGAACCAGAGCTGTCTTGTGTCTCCCATGCAGTGATTCCTGTGGGCTTTGTGTGTCATGACCTTCAGGTCTTTGCTGTCCCTTATGTGGAACAATGTCAGGACTTGGCACCTAATCATAATCAACTAACTGGTACTAAAAGTCCTGTCTTCCAGTGGGTCATTATAAGGAAGCTGAGTGTGAAAGGTAAATCTGAGTGATTAACATAGAAGTTAGCCACACTGTCACCTAAAAAGTATTTTATGACCTACTTACTGATATCTCAGAGATGACACTGTTTGCTGAATGTACTGATTTCCACTGTGGTTCTTTGGTATTTGCCTCCCATTTTCTCTCTGATGTGCAAACCAAGCAGTAATAGCATAATATTGATCTCAGTCTTCTACCCGTAGGAGTGGAGCATGCATTAACTTGCTGCGTTTGACTGCACACCTGCTGTTACAGCACTTTGACATTTGCATGAAGGTAAATGCAACAGAAATTGTTTATGGTTTTCCAAGATATAGATATTTAATGTTATAGCTGTTTCTATGCTTGACTGAGATCATATAAAATTCAAAAATCTTCATGTAATGGTATAAAATTCATTTTCTTCTAAGTTAAGTCAACTAAATTCTTGTATATCTAACAGAATCTAACTATAAGAGCACTAGAACTTTTTGATGCTTACCCTTTGTTGTTATAAGAGGCAACAGAGTATAGTAATTCAGAATGTATAGTCCACACGGGTTTGGATCATGGCTTTACCGCTTAATAATGATGTGACCTCATCAACAAAATGGAAAAAAATTGTAGTACACACCTCCCAGAAAATTTTGTGCACCACAGAATACAAAAAGTAACATCATGTGATCACTGTTTTTCTAGAATTTGTGACTTTGAACAGGAATGTCGTATCCTGATTACTACTTTCCTCATTTTTTTTTCTAAATTTGGCAGTGAATTTAGGTTTCTTGAATTATTTTGCCTCTAGTAATCAATAGAAAATTAAAGTGCAAGAATGAATAGATATGAATAATCTAGTGTATTTTTATGTGGTAGCTTGGATAAAATAATGCATAATCTTTTAAAGAAAACAGCAAACAAGATTGTAGGTATTATAAGTAAGACATGAAACTTCAGAGATACTTGTATAGGATATTATGAGTATGGAAAATTTTAAACAACATATGTAATATCCAGAGAAATTATGAAAAAAGCATTGAAGAGATTTGACATCTATCTTGTAATAATAAAAATTCGAAGCACTTTTTTTTTTTGTCTCCTAGGGTGACTGATATCTTTCTAGGCTTCACAGTTTCAGGTGCTATCACTTACATTGTCCTGTGGGGAAGTATGCAGGCCTGGTAATTTAGTCACTGTCTTCAGGCCTCACCTCTAACAGATATGTCTCTAGCTATGGTTGTAATGTGTTTCCATCTTTTGTGCTCTCCTGACCACAGGCTGTCTATCTGATGGCCTGTAATATTTTTATTTAACTTGGCTATCTATAATAATAAGCGTATATGAAAATACCACAGTAAAACCCAATATTTTATACAATTTATATGTACTAATGAAGATATAATATAGGAAAAATTATACTTTTCATAAAAACAGTTGTTTCATAAGTTAGAAAAAGTAAATTTCATTACTAATATTTAAAGTTCATACCACTCATTTTATTAAGTACTATATATGCAAAATTTAAAAAGAGTTATAAGTTAAATTATGGCTATAAATCCAATTATGTTGTAAGTCCAATCATGGTTCTTCTGGGTACTTATTATTAATTGTTTTGTAAAATCACTTTAAATGAATCAAGGAATTTACTGTTTAAAAGATGCCAAAGTGAATGCTGTGGTCAAGTTTAAATAATTTTAAGTTAATAAGTGTTATGTGCACCTGATTTAGAAGAGAAATCCACCAAACTCTCGAACATTCATTAGAGAATGACACATGTGAATTACAAATATTTTTGAAGAATCTTTCATTCCTGCTCTTGCTTCTAGAGAACTCTTCTAATGGAGAAAGAGCCAAGGAGATTCTAGTCCTCAGGGTCTTTAGTGAGCCTCCTCCTCCTTTCTTGTGTGGACATGTAGACCTCACCTAATTAGACTCTCTCAAGGAGGGATAGGCTACATCTTTTCAGATATCAGTTACAATCATTGGCTAAGACTGTATCTCTGTTGAACCCCATTAACTTTCCCAGCTCCTTCAGCATCGTCAGCCAAGAATAATTTTTTAATACTGAACTGTAAATAGATTTTAGCTATGAAGGTATGAGATAGTGATTTGATTGTTGAACAGGTTGGTGTCAGGGGATTATGTGTGCTGTAAGTGTAATGAGATATACACAGCGCAAAATTGAAAGAGACAAGGTTAAAAACACTGCTGCTACTCCCCCCCCCCTTTTTGAGACAGGGTCTCGCTTTGTAGTTCAGGCTGGCCCTGAGCTCACCATGTAGTCCAGGCAAGCCTCGAACTCAGCAATCCTCCTGCCTCTGCCTCCCGAGTGCTGGGATTACAGGCGTGAGCCACCAGGCCCGGCCACTGCTGCTACTTTTAATGCCTGTGGGATACTTGGTTCTGTGCTGTTTGGGGCATTTAAATACTGAAGCACAATTACAAGGGATCTCAATTACAAGGGATCTCTTTGAATTATTAAATGAGGAAGATAGTAAACTTGTAGTATTTTCTGAAGTGATATTAGAAACACTAGAAAATGTGGCAGGTTTTGCTGGGTAAACAGAATGTTTTTCAAACACCTTGAGAACCTCTACAGAGAATTTGCTTATTCACAGAAACTATGTAGAGAGAGACTTGAGAAAAGATTAATTTCAAGATGTTCTTGAATGAATTTTCTAAGTGATTGGATGCTGGTAATATACAAGGGAAAATTGTTTGTTCAAGTAACATTTCAACTATGTTCTATGAAATAACAACTAAAAGAGGTATACAAATTAGATATAAATAATATTTTATGCCTGGTGGCCTACTCCAAATGCTAATGAATAAATGAGAATACTCCAAAAGAGCAACATTTGCAGAAATAAAAATGTAGAAGGATATTTTCTTCATTGGAAACAAATACGTTGAACAGAATAATTCATTCATAGTAAAATGCACAGGGTAACTTACTGATGCTGTTAATCTCTCAATTTTAGTATATTAGTCTTCCCATCACATTACAAAATGCATACAGCTGTGTCACCGAAACTTTGAATAAGTATTGTCGAATGAACTTGAACAGGATCAAAGCATGGGAAGTTTTTGCTTTGGTTCAATATTTAAAAATAGCTGTGGAATGAGGAAGCCTTTGAAAAGGAAATTAGGACTCTGTTATTTTTGGCAATAGAGTTCGAACAGTGTTTTTAAAAATGTATCAACTCTTAGTCCTCTTGTCCGAGTTGTAGGAGTTTCACAACACGGTCTCAACCCAGTGTTCCAGTTCTATACAGTTGCGTGTGTCTTACACTCTGCAAGTGTCTACGCTGTAGTAAAAAAAAATAATAATAATAATCACTGTCTTTCTTCAGATCCCACAACTCTCATGTCCATATGTTTGCTTACACCTAGTCTATGCCCAAAATGCTACTCCAGACCCAGCCCAAATGGCCTTCCACTATGACTGTGAGTCTCTAGCTCGTCCTGGTGGGCTGCTTGTTTTATAGCTATTGATGAGCACACCTTACTTCCACCTGTCTTCCTGAAGAGAGCATCTTGTTCTGATTGATATTTCAAACTATATTATATCAACTATAGTCTTCTTCTGATTGATAGTTCAAATTATATTATAGCAACCATACCCATAAAGAAGACTCCCAATAAATATTTATTAAATGGATGCTTGTGTTATAAATTGAATGATATCTTTCAGAAGAGATTTGGGGAAATGCAAATTTTTTATCAGTTCCCTAACTAGAGTAGTTATTTCTTATTTTGTAACAAATAACAGTGTAAACTTACCAGTTTATAGTAATATGTGTTTATTACCTCATTATTCCTTTGAGTCAGGAATCTGGGCATGGCTGAGCTGGGTCCCTGCATTAGTCTCTCACAGGTTAGAATGTGGGTGTATAGAAGACAAAGGTCTTATCTGAAGGCTTGATTGGGGAAGGCAGTCAGATTGAGGGCCTCAGTCTCTGGCTGCCATCAGCTGGAGGTCCTCAGTTTTTTACCACATGGGTTTATTCAATATGCTTCTCTCATCAAAGCACCCACTGAGAAAGCAGCAGAGAGTCTACAATTTTATGTAACCTAATCTTGGAAGGAGCATCCCCCACCTGGAACACATTCTGTTGGTTGAAGTAAATCTTAAATCCCATTCATCTCCAAGTAGATAGCATTACACAGGAGAATAAGTAATAGTAGGTTGGAATGGGGTGGGTACTTTTCAAGATGTCTATATTTACTCACAGGTTATTTGCACAATATACACATCAAGAGTCCTTTGCTATTCTTCATATATAGCTCACTTTATATCAAACATTGAAATTTACAAAAGTTTGTCCTTTTGTTGAGACCTAGATCAAATATAAACTTTTTATGAAGTCTTTGATTTTATATGTTGAATATAATTGAATATAGTTGAATATAATTCCTTTTTTCATAATGTACTCATAATTTATACCCTTCTTCCCTTCACATTTTAATTTCAATTCACCAGGATAAATACAGTCAACTCACCTTGACCTGACACAGTGCCAGGGGAAAAAATATATAATATAAAGACTTGTTTTCTTAAATCTGTCTGTTTTGGGGGTACTATTGCTTGAGTGAAAAGATAATAAATATGGGAAGATAAATTTCAGGAAACATAGTAAATCTCAGGCACTGTAATCCTTTATCTTACAAAATGTAGGCTAAAAACAAAAACCACAGCAGATATCCATTGGAGTGCCTGGCAAACAATAGGAATTCATTCAACAGTTGATGGTTTCCTTATTATTTTTCTCCTCTTTGCTATTTGTCCACATATGCAGAGTATTTGAAAATACTCTAAAAATACCAAGATATTTGAAAATCATTTATTTAACCATTCAATAAGTCTTCAAACAACTAATAAGCATCATCTAGTAACAGGCACTGTTCCTCACATTAGGGACGCAGTAGGAAGCAAAGTGATAAAGATAATATCCTTTCTTCTACCGAGGGTTGCGTTTTAGTTAAGGGAGACACATCGTAAACAGATGTGGCAGATGGTGATAAGTATCATGAAGAAAACCTGAAGCAGGAAAGGAGCTAGAATGGTGCAGTGGGTACTATTTTATACAGGATGATAAAGTAGAGATCTGAGCACAAAATGAGTGTCTGGTGGAGAAGGGTTTCATAAGGAGAGAGGAGAGAATATAGACATTTTAAGGCAGGATTATGACTGACACGGCAGGAGCGGCGAGGGAGCCGGCAGAGCTGTGTAGGAGTGAACCGGGAGAGAGCAGAATGGGAGGAGGTTGACAGGTAGCTTGGGGAGGAAATAGCGAGACGGTGGGGCAGATGATGTGTGAGCCTGCAGCTCACAGACAGGAATTCTCTCTTTGTGTTAATAAAAAGGAGACTCACGGGGGCTTCTCAGCAGAAAAACACAATATAACAAGTATTTCTAAAGAATCACTCCAACTGTAACTTCGGTAGACCTTGGAAGGTAGGGATGGAAAAAGGGAGACAGTAAGAGTGCGTGATATGGTGAAATGGGCATCTGGTGTCTGTCCTCATTTCTTGGAATGTACTCTCCAAAGCACTGTGCTTCTTGTAGGCTAATGAATTAGCTGTTAGCTGGAAGCCCCTCCATAGCTTCAGGACGAGCTGTGCTTATGAGAAAGACCAAGGCTTGATTAGAAGAATGGAACTTTCCGATTCCGCTCCCCTCCCAAATCTGTGGGAGGAGACCAAGGTATGCTGCCTCAGGTTCAGTTAATCATGCATATATGAGAAAGTTTCCATAAAAACTCAAAGGTGTGGTTTCGGAGAGCTTTCAGAGAGCTGAACGTATGGATTTCCTGGAGGGCATTGTTCCCAGAGAGGGCAAGAAATCTTTGCACTTCTTATACCACGGCCTACCTGTCTCTTCACCTGATGCTCACTTGTGTCAGTTGTGATATCTTCAATAAGCCAGTTTCACGAGTGCTTCCTTGAGCTCTCTGAGCAGTCCCAACACATTAACCAAACCCAAGGAGAGGGTGGTCAGAACTCTGATTTCTAGCTGGTCAGTGTATGGGTGAACCTATTACTTGTGATTGGCATTTGAAGTAGGGGCAGGTTTATGGGATTAAGCCCTCAATCTGATGCTGTTTTTAGATTAACTTTGTCAAAATGGAATTAAATTACAGAATCTGCCACAGAATTGATTGCTCAGTGTGTGGGGAAAACATAACATATTCCTGGGGCTACAGAAGTGTTGATCACTGAATAATAGAATAGTAAAAACAGGTTTCAGTTTCCCTGTATTCACTCAATATGCTCCTGCAATATTCCAGGTGAATGGTCAAGACAGTCTGAAGTAGAATCAACAGGATTTGCTGATTGGTTGGAGATGAGCTATTAGAGGAAGGAGATAACATATAATAGCCCCTAGTATTTTGCCTGTATGACTAGAAGATGGTGTTAACATCCGAGATGGGAACACTATTTGGGATACGCTGGTTCAGAGATGGGGGGGATTGGGGTGGGAATCAGTAGTTGAATTTTGGACGTGTTAAAATTGTGATGCTTATTAGGCATTGAAATAGAAATACCTTGTGGAAAGTTAGCTTGATGGAATTCAAGAGAAGTTGAATTCTGAAAATAAACACTGGGAGTCATCAGCATGTGCTCATATTGAACAGATCAGCTAAGGACAGAGTGTGCACATTAAAGGGCATATAGGGCTGAGTCCTGCAGCACCCAGCCATGAGAGAAGGCTTCCCTCATCTGCAGCAGAGTCTCCGGCAGAGCAACGGAACTCTCTGCCTGCTCGTCTGCTGCAGGGAGGTGCTTTATTGAGGGAAGCAGAAACAAAGTAAGGCTTCTAATCTCCTGGATAAAGAAGCAGACTGACATGAAGCGTTTGGCAGAGGGGGTCAGGGGGGAGTTACATGGATTTCCTGGAGGGTTTAGATAGGTCAGCTTCTGGGCCTGAGCCCCTACAGAGTGGTACAGTGGAAATATTTCCCCAGTGGCACTTCCGAGGGTACAGTGCCCATCCTCCCAGCCTTTTTCTGGCAGTATTTTAGAGAACCTGAAACTACAGACAATATAAGTGATTTAAAAAGAGCAATAAGATAATAAAAAGTAAGATAGAACAGTTAAATATAGACAAAATGATACAAGAAACTAGATTAAATGACCCATTCACCTTCAAAAAAAAAAAAAACCTCAGAAAATAAAATAAAAGAAGATGGAATACAGCAAGTGAAGCATGAACTAAGAACAATTAAGATAAAGTAAAATTTAAAACTAAAGATCAGATGTAGATGCAAATGAGTTCTAGAAAGTAGGACAGCTTTTATAGAGTGAAATATTTCTATAGGAAACTTGGTGTGGGAATGTGATGAAGGGAAGGAATAAATATGATACAGAAAGAAAATAAAAGAGCATGTATAAAGGGGGGAGGAGGGGGGAGTGGGTGGGGATATGGGTAAAAATGAGAATTAACTTGTGGCATATACTGGTACAAATTTCCCAATGTTATATGTGACTTTGAGATGTATATAAATTGTACCAATAAAGAATTCAATTAAAAAAAAAGATCAGAGAGAGAATAAAATAACGCTCAACAAGCTAAGGCAAGTTACAAAAGCACAGGAGGTGAACCAATCGACACTAGCTGAATTAAATGAGCAGTAACATAAAGCTCCAAGTTACTTGAGAGAGTCCTTGAGCTCAGACTAAAAGGCCTGTGGAGGTCTCTCCTTCTTAAGTCCTGGATTCCACAGGGTGCTGTGTTTCGGGCTGAGAGCCCTTGACTTCTCAGCGTACTCCTCTTCTCTCTGGTTCTGGGCATCTCTGCTCTCTGATGTTTTTGCGGGTTCCCTCTGCAGTATGTTCCACGGGAGTGTGGAACCGCTGGCTCTGTTTCTCAGCTGGAACTCTGAACTCTGGCTGTGATTTGTGGAGCAAAGTTGAGCACCTGACCCAAACTGGATCAATCAAAATCTCTTTCTGAGAAATCTGTATTTATAGTTGAGCTTTACTCAGGGCTGGCCTCTTTATTAATAATTAATATTATTGAAAATTTATTATTATTGAAAATAATATTGAAAATATTATTGAAAAATAATTAATATTTATTGAAAATTTATGCACTAGACATGAATCTTTACATGTTTTTTATTAATTGAATTCTTAAGATCCTCCTGCATTAACTGCGAGGAGGAAACCAAAGCCCAAGAGATTAAATACCTGTGCAATATCACAGGGTCATTATGATAGAGTTAGCATTTGTTCAGTTAGGTTTTTTGAGACAAGGTCTTGCTCCGTAGTCCAGGATGACCTTGAATTCACCATGTGGTGCACAGGCTGGCCTTGAACTCATGGCCTCAACCTCCCAGTGCTGGAATTACAGATATGTGCTACTACATCTTGCAGAATTAGAATTCACATCTAGACTCACCTCTGACTCTGGAGCTCATGTTCTTAGCCTCATGTGAAGCTGCCTTTTTTGAAAAAAGGCATAAACTAGGTGTGGTAGCACATGCCTGTAATCCCAGCTACTGAGGAGGGTAAGGTAGGAAGGTCACAGGTTCAAGGCCAGCCTGGGTAATTTAATGAGAATCTGTCTGAACAAAGAAATAAACATGGGAACCGTGGGGCGGCCATCTTCTGGCCACAATGTGAACAGACAGCAAAGAATGATGTAAGGCACCGTTCACACTGGAGCTACCGTGGGTGGAGGGTTGATGTTCCCTCCAAGTCTAGATGTCGATATTCCAACACCCAAGGTACTGCATTTAGAAATAAGGCTTTGGGGATATGGAGAAGCCATAGGATCATGGATGAATGGCATGAGTGCCCTTGCTTAGAATAACAAAAACAAACACCTCAAGAGAAATTCCTAGTCTCTTCTGTCATGTGAAGTCAGAACAAAACAAGAGCTGGTTGCAAGGAAGAGGAACTCACCAGACCTCTTCCGGTGCTTTGGTCTTGGCCTTCCCAGTCTATGGAACTGTGAGAAACAAATTTGTTAGTTATAAGCTGCCTACTCTAACATTTTGGTAAATCAGACAAAGAAATCAAGATGAGAAACAGATGTTTCCGAGCTTTTCTTGTGCCTTTGTACACAATCCTTACTATTATATGTTGGGACTTGCATCTGTGTCCCCATAATTAATTTCCTTTTGAGTTAAGCTGATTTAATTGAATTTCTGGAGCTAGCAACCACAAATCCTTATACATGTACCATTCTTTGATGTGGACAAAGAAAGACCAAAAAGCTTCAAGCTTCCCTATTTGCCACACTTTTAGATGCCAAAAAATAGTTGGCTCTTACATTTGACTCCTAGTTCCCTTTCTTTACTCTGCTATTCCTAAATACAGGCCCTCTGAGTGGAAAGACAATCAATAGGTCTTTTTCTTTTATCCTTAAAACACTTTAGATGTTTCACAAATGCCAAATCTTAATGAATGATTATTTAGATAAATTGATATGATTGTTCTTTTTCTCTTTCTTTATATAGATGTGGCTTCTTCCTAAAGTATATATTGCAGAGTGGAAAAACTGTATCTTGCCAGAATAAAGTCACATATTATATGACTTTCTCTATATGAACTATCCAGAAGAGAGAAATTTATATAGCAGAGAACTTTTGATATTTGCCAGTAACTCGGGAAGAAATACTGGGTAACTTCTCAGTAGATAAGAGATTTTATTGTTGAAAATGAAATTGTTTAAAAAGCAGACAGAATCCCTTTGTAATGTAGATCAGACCAGTTCATTTTATAATGGCTAATTTTAAGTGTGGAATTTCACCTCAATTATAAAAATAGTTACAAAGCTTATAAACTCTGAAAACAAAGTCATTTTCTGTTCAGGTGGTAAACATTTGGGCTCAAGGTCATTACGTTGAGAACTCTATAGGTCAATTCTGGGTATGGGCGCCGAGGCCTCTTGACTATTGTCACATTACAATGTCTCCTTCTTCCAGAGTACGGGCAGCAGAGGACGCTCCCAAGAGAAGCATGGCACTGCAAGGCTTACTTTGTTCTGTTCCCACAAGTTAGTCTATGTGAATTATAACCAAGGGTTGATAGAGAATGAGGCCATTCTCCAGTCTTCTGCTCCATTTTATTTTCCTGCTGCCTCAAGCAGTTCTGTGGGTTACTGCTCTGTAGCATCTACACTGCCCGGTAAGGGAAACCCAAGCTCATGGTCTGTGAGTGAGAGAGGAAAGACACACGTTCTCACCACCACAGGAATCCCATGTGGTGGGGAGAAAGTTTACCTCAGGGGAGGCCCAGATAGTGTGGCCCGTGCTAGAAACGGAGTCTTCCTTCTGCTGACTCTCGCAGAAGAGGATGGTCTGGGAGCTGTGCCTGGAACTTGTATGACCGAGAAGAACAGAGCTCTTCAGTCTGAGGCTAAAAGAACAATGCAGGTGACTACTGAAGGACATCTTGGATAGAAACACTGGGACTTTCCTGGTAACCCTTCCTGTGGGAGCCTGTCTCTAGTCTTCAGCCTTTCACTCATCCAATTATAAAAGGAATCATTTATTACTCTTTGAACTTGGCAGGAGAAAAGGAGTTTCTCTGGTTTTTGGATCGATTCTCAAGTAAAATTATTTCCTTGTTTGTATTCTTGGAAATTCCTTATTTACAAAGTCAGAATAGCTTTGAATTCCTGACCAAGTTCTTATTAATCCAACAAAATCATCAAAATGAATCATAGACTTTGGACCTAGAAAGTTTGCAACTTCCTTCTTTTTAGCGAAGGATAAAGGAAACAAGGTTGAGAAAGGTTGACAGGCCCTTGGCAGAGAAAAAGAGAAACCACAGGGACAGATGTCCTACTTGACAGCACAATGTCCCCACAAGACTAAAAGGCCTAGCTCTCTGGGTCTTTGGGTAGTGAATAGCTTTGACTGTTTTTATTGGGATGGGAGATTTTATATCACTAAAATTTGACAATGTGTTTCATAGGATCCTCGACCCATAGAGATTTCAAATCTTTTTTTTTTTTGAGACAGGGTCTCGCTTTGTAGTTCAGGCTGGCTCTGAGCTCACTATGTAGCCTAGGCAAGCTTCAAACTCAGCAATCCTCCTGCCTCTGCCTCCCGAGTGCTGGGATTTCAGGTGTGAGCCACCACGCCCGGCACTTCTTTTTTTTTTTTTTTTTTTTTTTAG
>PVIC010048480.1:0-13428 GCA_004025085.1 Thryonomys swinderianus | reverse complement strand
GCTTTGTAGTTCAGGCTGGTCCTGAGCTCACTATGTAGCCCAGGCAAGCCTGGAACTCAGCAATCCTCTTGCCTCTGCCTCCTGAGTGCTGGGATTACAGGCGTGAGCCACCACGCCTGGCACTGTGGTATGTGGTATTGATTGCTGGTGGGCGTGAGTCACCACCCCCAGCATTCTATGTGGTTACTGGGATCGAACTCAGGACCTTGTGTTTGCGAGGCAGGCCCCGGAATCAGAGCTAAATCTCTGGCCCGTCACTTTTGAGTTTATTAACATCATCACAAACAGTTCAACACCGCCAAAGAGATTCAGTCAGTAGGTGGAGGGATTCTATAAGATGGGGAAGGAACCCTCAATCCTTGTGACCATCAGGTGTTACTTTGAGACACTTTTAACAACACATCATCAGGCCCTGTGCCAGAGTATTCAATAAAATATTTGTTGGGGAGGGGATTAAGAATCTGAAAGTTACAAAGCTCTAGTGATTGGCCAGGATTATAAACCATCATTAAATGGTTTTGTCAATCCTTTCAATTACTGGGAGAGACAAGGGTTTTGATTCACCCAGCACTTACCCAAATAGGGCTCAGCTGTATAGAGTTCTTTACTGGCTTGTTATACTTTCCACGGTAGAAGTAAACTTTATTATCTCCTTGGAGAAAAGCATATTGACCCTGATGTTAGATGGAAAAAAAAATCTGAGGTTCCAAGTGGTGGCTGGAGTTGCACATTATTACCATGAAGCCCTGGGGTTTAACATGCAGCCAAGTAAGTCTTGGGTCCTGGGAATGTAACAGGATCTGACTTTTAAGGACCTTCAAGTCTAATGAGAAAACTAACAGAAATCCATTCCTGTTATGCATTAAACAACAAACAGCATTTTAACCCTTAAACTGCAGGCAGTTTTACTGTGGTGCATATACCAGTCATTGCTACAGTAATGCTGCATTACAAACAACTGCAAAATCTCTGTAGCATACAACGGTGCACGTTTCTTAATCAGCTGATTCTAGGCTTGCTCTTGACTTTCCCCGAAAATGTGCCCTAGTACCTGTACTAGCTTGATGGCAGGGACAAGAGACAAGTCACTTATGCAAGCTCATTTCAAGCTTCTGATCAGGTCATTAATCTATTAATATCCTGTTAGTCAAAGCAAGTTACGGAGCCAAGCTCAGTGTCAAAGGAAAAGGACATAGAGCCACCTTTTCTTAGCTTGAGAAGTAGCAAATGTAAGTAACAAGCGTAAGTACAATAAATGGTAAATAAAAAGGACCATCAGGGCTGGGGATTTAGCTTAGGTGGTACCGTGCCTACCTTGGAAGCACAAGGGCCCAAGTTCAATCCCTGGTACTAAAAAAAGAAAGGACCCTTTTTTCCTAAGGGAAGGACATGTGCTGGGGCTGTATTTTCCCCTTCTATGGAAGATTGTGGAGCGATAAATGGACTCTACAGTAACCAGGAGGCAGAGAACTGTTGTGTTGTGGAGCTGGCCTCCCCCTTCTAACCTCAGACTCTTCGCCCTGTGGTTTGTCTGGCAGAATCCCAAAGACAGAGGGAGTTAATGGTTGCAGAGATATCACTGGGGTCCCTATAGAGTGCTTCCATTTCCGTTCTACCCTGTCCTCCAGAATGTGAAGGCAGAAGTGACCCGTTTTCTTCTAGTCTGAACTTCACGACTCCCTTTTCCCACACTAGCTAAATGTTGCAGAGGTTAAAGGAGATGGGGTGAATATCTTTCCCTGCTGTCTCATCTTACCATTTGCTTGTGGCCTGAGCCTGTCTTGTTGACGCAGGACACCAGGGTCCTAAAATACAGTTGAGATTCTCACACACATTCCAGGCCAGAAACTGTGATACTGACCAAAAATAATAATAGAATACTTTATTTCAGGCTGTGGATTTATAGATTTTGCTATTGATTATTCTGTGCCTTTGTGATATAGGAGGAATAGATTGAACTCCCAAACCTGCCAGATATCTGAAATGAGAGTTTGCGTTCTCTAAAACAGAAGAATGTAGGGGTCAGGGATTTCGCTGAAGTGGTACCCTGCCTACCTGGCAAGCACAAGGCCCCGAGTTCAATCCTCGATACCCCAAAAAAGAAAATAGAAGAATGAATTCCACAACAACAGAGGTTAAGAGGAGGAAAGATTTATTGAAAGATAGTTTCTGTTGAAGAGAGACAGTTGAGGGACCGGAAAGTAAGTTGCCCAGGACCTGTTTCCCAGGGGATGTTTTAGGGAGCAAAGCCATGACGTGAAGCATTTCCAGGTGGTACAAAACTGTGGTCAACTGGTAAGACTACAAGTACAGTTGTTCAGGTAATATTGATTAAGTGGGGGTCCATTGGGGAAGAAAGTCACATAGCAGACAGAAGGCTGAATAAGATCTTGGTCCTCAGCCAAGTGATATGGGAATCGGGTGGGTGTAGTAGTTTTTCTCCTTTTGTTCTGCCCACATTCGGTGAATGTGTCTCAGGTGTCCTCCATGTTGGCTCCTTGAGGGCTGGCCCTGCCTGACCAGTTATCTGATGAACTTACCTATCTGCAGTAGTTAGATCTGTGTGATACATCATACTCACCCCTGAAGAAACTGAGGTACGGAGGCTTATGTAACCTTTTGAAATCACATCTCAGCTGAAATTAGCAACCTGTTTCCCTGGGTTTTTTTGTTTATTTCCCTCTCAGCTTGTGCTGAGATTGATTGATGCTGCCTTTTTTCACAGACAGCTCATTAGGATATTGTTACCTACTGAGTTTATCTTCCTAAGAAATCCTGTCTTCCTGGTACTTGCCCTCCGTGGGAAACAAGGCAGTCTAGCAGAGAGATCCACATTACAGTGTGAAGGGAAGAAAGCCAGCCTATGGGCCATTTCTAAATCACATGTCTCCTGAAGTTTCTTCCTCACTGCCTTGACCACAGAAGTAAATTGGCGTCAAGAATGTGTTAAGAGGGCCTTGTGGTGACCGCACTACTTTTATGCATTTCTGAGCCCTCACTTGACATTTGTGTTGTCTGTTGTCTGATGACTCTAAATGAAGGATCATTGCTTCATGTTCGACAGCTGGATGAAGGGGCATTCTGATATATTATGCTGTTTCTGTCATGTAAAAAAAATGGGCTTCATTAAACAACACATTTTAACTAATGTTTTATAAGAATCACAGTAGGCTGGGAGCAGGTATTTGTAATACTATTTTTTGTCAAGTTTATATGCAAGCAATCAAATCATTGCAATGGCCCAAAATGAATGGGGTCTGTTCCAATGAATGGATTAGCTGATTAGCTCAGATAGGTTGTTTGCTTTCTGCTGCTGTCTTTGCTGCAAACCTTGTACATGCACTAATGCTTTCGAATAGATTGTTATTTTTGCAGTAATTTAATATCCTGCTCCCCCTTGCTCAGCGCGAAGAGTCGAGCCTGCCTTGCTCACCAGTGGAAGCTAGCAGCCAGCCTGAGTGTAAATACATTGGTATTCAGTGAATGAAAGAACAAGCGAGTGCTAGAACAGGTGTCTCTAGTTCCTCGGAGTGGGTGGCTTCTCACAGGTATTTCTGGCTCTGAGGAAGGAGGTGAAGGGTTAAATTCTCTGCAGGAACAGGCAAGGATCTGGATATGGATCTCAGCCGAGCAGCTTGAATCACATTCTTTCTGCTACTATAGCAACAGGTTGAGAATTCTGCCAGCATTGTCGCCTGCCTACATAGAAATGCCCGACTGCCAGTGACTTCATTGTCTGGGGGGCAGCTGTTTTTTTCCCTGTGATGTTGCAGTGAAGCAGCCTCATTGCAGAGACAAAGAGGTGCACACAAAGCAGAGGCTAAGAATCATGGAAAGGCAGAGAGAGAGATCTTGTTGTGATTGGAGGGACATTTCCAATCTTTTGTCCCTTGAAGAGGTGTGAGGTAGATTCAGAATTGAGGTCTATTCTGCTGTCAGTAGAATCTTTTTTCTCCCTTCTTCATGAGGCCTCTTTCCAAAGAGATACCCTAGCCCCAGCCCCAGACAGAGCCATGTTTGGAAATCTTCCCCTTAAATTCATTGCTGAGAAATGAAGTGATAGTGTTTGGCCTGTTGCCTGTGTTTGCATCCAAATTTGGAGAAGTCAGAATGGACCCGGATGGAGGCTTCACCTCTGCATCTGTCAGGCCTTCCCGCCAGTGCTGTGCCAGCAGTGTTCGCTAAGAAGCCACACTACCTGAGGATGAGAAATGGATGTGTTTTTCGTTTGCTGTAGCACTGCTGTGAACAGAAGAAGTAAAATGGGGAATGCCGCTGAGGAAAGTTGTTTCAACATTATTAGGTTCCTAGGAGCTTCACAAATGCTTTTGAAAACGCCCAGGCTGGTCCCCAGAGCTGCTGTGGCTCATCGCTGAGACTGGTGAGGAAAGCGCCACCATGATGATAATCACAGTTTGGGGCTAATTATAGTTTTTTCTGGACTAACACCTGAAATCAATAGATTTTCATGTATACTGTGGGTTACCAGATCATATGATCATAAAGTCATTGCCACCCCACCTCTCCTTTTTACAAACACGCTCTGGTCAAAAATAGTAGCAGATTGAGTCTTTCTGTGGAAATAGCACGAGGTTCTGTTATTAAATATTTGACTTTAAAAATCTGCCCAACCCTCTGCATACCATTCGCAAATGGGCTAAGCCCTTCTGTCATAAGCTTCAGGGCCCTAGCATTACAGCCTTGATGTTCCTAGCGTCTCCTGACACTGTCACCTTCAGGGCTGTGTCCTCAAAGAGGGTCTGGGCTGGGGGTTGGAAGCCTGGGAGGTGGTCCTATCCAGGATGCCCTCGGCGTTTTAACTCCATCATATAGAAAATGAAGGACTTAGAAGAGTTCCAGTATTTTCCCACATCTCTCCTCACACATTAAAAAAAAAGTGGCACCTGAGTTTTTTTTAAATTGCATTCTTTATTGGTACAATTTGCATACATCTCACACTCATATAACATTGGAGAATTTGTACCAATATATGACACAGTTCTCATTTTTACCCATATCCCCACCCACACCTCCCCACCCCCTATATACATGCTCTTTTATTTTTTTTCAGAATCATATTTATTCTTTTCCTTCATGACATCCCCACACCAAATTTCCTTTGGAAATTTCCCATTCTAAAAAGATTGTCATACTGCTAGAGCTCATTTGCATCTACCGGTGCTCATACCAACGAGAAGATCCAGTATTTGCCTATCTGTGCTCTATTGATTTCACTCCTTAGCGTGTCCTCCGGGTGCATCCATTTGCACATAAATGAATCAATCTTGTCATTCTTTATGGCAGAATAGTACTCCATTTTATAAAAAACAACACATCTTCTTTATCCACTCTCCAGTTGATGGGCTTTTGGGTTGTTTCCAAGATTGAGCTATCATGAACTGAGCTGCTATGAACAAGGGTGTACATCTGTTTTTCCACTGTGATTTTCTAAGTTCTTTTGGGTACATTCCTAGCAGGAGGGTGGCAGGGTCAAATGGGACCCCTAGTCCTAGTTTTCTGAGAAATCTCCACACATATCTCCACAATGGTTGTGCAAGTCTGCAATCCCACCAACAGTGGAGAAGGGTTCCTTTCTCCCCACAGCCTCTACAGCATTTATTGTTGGTTGATTTTGTAATAGCAGAAGTGGCACCTGAGTTTTAAACATAGAACAACTAGGTTCAGGAGGGAGAAGCAGGAAGAGTTCAAGTTCAAGGCCAGCCAGGACGACTTAGTGAAACCCTGTCTTAAATTTTAAAGGAAGGAACGAGGACTGCAACTCAGTGGTATATCCCTGTGTTTATCCCAAGCACTGCAAACACCAAAACAGGCTTAACTTTGTTAAAAGTCTTATAATTTGCAAAGCTCATTGTTCATGTTTCCCTGACTCCTTGCCTTTCGATCTCTGTTTCAATTTTTCCTCTTCAGACAGCCTTGCCTGATTTCCAAACTAGGTCAGGACTAGAGGTTTGTATACCATGGTAAGTATTCTTTCTTTCATCAAATTCACCAGTTTCTGATTATCTACGTTATGTGGTTTTTTTTTGGTTTTTTTTTTGAGACAGGGTCTTGCTTTGTAGTTCAGGCTGGCCCTGAGCTCACTATGTTGCCCAGACACCTCAAACTCAGCAATCTTCCTGCCTTTTCCTCCCGAGTGCTGGGATGACAGGCGTGAGCCACCACACCCGGCATTGTGGTATGTGATACTGATTGCTGGTGGGCATGAGTCACCGCGCCCAGTATTGTATGTGGAGATTGAACCAGGGACCTTGTGCTTGCTAGGCAGCTGCTGAAACTACTGAGCTAAATCTCTGGCCCCATATGTTTTCATTTTCCGGGACTGGACTGATAGCATCTTTTGCGATCTATGGAATGAGGTCAAGCCTTGGAAGGAGATTTGCACGAGTGTACAGGATGGAAGGAGTACGCAGAGTGAAGTGGTGGACAAAAGAGAAGAGGAAGAGGAGGAGGAAAGAACACTGGGCTGTGCCTTTTCCATTCATTTGTTCAAAAATGACCCTCCTTTTTGACCAGTAGACTTTTGCAAGCAAGGACTTGTTTCTGAAATAATACTTTTGCTGGCAGTGTTTAGTAATGGCAGAAGGAATTTGATATTGAGATGATTGCACACACGCGTGTGCACACACACACACACACCTAAAAAATTTAATTACACTGGACTCCAGAAATCATTTTGCTTTTCTAAACACCAGCAAACAAACAAACAAAAATTGGCAAAGTTCCTGCAAACCGATATAGTTCTCATCAGTGCAAGCAAATGCATTCTGAAACAAGCCAGCCCTTGAACAGTGAGGGTACTTTGAATTCTAAGTAGCCAATGGAAGTTAACACCAAGGAGGGAAGAGCAAGAATGGCTTCGGTTGGACGTGCGGTAGATGTTCACCATTAAGGAACAGGAGGCTTGGGAGAACTTGATTGAATTAGATGATGTGACTCCATTTGGTCTCACTGAGCTTGTGGTTTGCAGGGGAAGTTGCTTAGGAAGTCTACTAAGTAAATGAAGTTTCAGGAGAAAGCATGAAATCTAGCTTCAGAAAGCCAAAGCTGCCTCTGTGTGTCTCGCAAGCAAGCAGGTTTATGGAGATAAGAGCCCTGAGAGCTGGTGGGACAGGTTGAGGTTTTCCTCTGACTCCTGTCCTAAGAGATCAGTTTTAATGGGAAAGGACAGTTTTCTCTGCATGGTTGTGGCCAGTCCCTTTCTCCCCAGCACCCACAGACACAGAAGGGCCCACAGCCTGCCTTTAGGCTGGTTCCACGGGGATTAGGCAGGTGGATTCTCAGCCAAATCCTGCCCGTCCTAGAACCGTTTCAGGAAGAGAAGAATAGTTAAGATAGTCACATAATCCCCCTGCTTTATGGAGAGGAAGGGATTTTAGCCAAGAATGCAAGGTGTGTCTTGTGTGTCTTATACCTACCCACACACACGGTACACACACACACAGACACACCCACACATGCACTTACCCACACACATCCACTGTTTATGCACTTTCTTGGGCGGAGACATTATGGAATGCCATGTTGGCCAAAGACCAGGAAATAATTGTGTTCGGTTGATGAACAGCTGAACCATGAGGCACAGAAGTCTCACTAACAACATGGCTGCTCCATCCTTCACACAGAAACATGAATGCATAGTGATATCCCTGGGGTAGCACTCTGGTGAGAATCAAATAAGGCCACCCAGCATTGTTTGCTTGCTGGCATACAGTAGGAATTTTAACTTGCATTTTGTTCTAATAATAGATACACAGTTTTTCTTTTCTATTTTGCTCCCTTTCAGTCCTCCATATTTGCTGCTTCTCAGTATCAGGTGTTTTGCTGGGCTGTGGGGAGAGGTAGGAGGAAGTGTGCGCAGAGCAGAGACAGTGGCAGGAATGGAAGCGACAGCAATGTGTCCCCTGTTCTCCTCCTCTTCTAATTATCTGAGGGAGCCACACTGCTCTCTACCTGGTGATGGCTGAGTTTAATACCAGGTAGAACAACAAGGGAATATGTTCAGCTCTGTCGGCCACGAAGTGAATCTAACTCCCAGGCCCACTGTCTGCCTCAGGTCCTTTATTCATTCTTCCTCGTCAGCTTAGATCCTCACCCAAGGCTAAGATGTGAGCTAACACCCAGCCCCAATCAAGCACTCAGAGGACATTGTGGTACCTGCTACTTCGCTGTAGAAGTTAGAGCAGAGGTTGCACAATAGAACCTTTTTTTTTTTTTTTTTGAGACTGGGTCTCTCTTTGTAGTTCAGGCTGGTCCTGAGCTCACTATGTAACCCACGCAAGCCTCAAATTCAGCAGTCCTCCTGTCTCTGCCTCTCGAGTGCTGGGATGACAGGCATGAGCCACCATGCCCAGCAGAATCATTTGACACTTGGAAGAAAATGCTTTTATAGTAAAAAAGCAGCCAGATGAAATGACACCCACTTGTAATCCTACTACTCCAGAGGCTGAGGCAGGAGGATGGCAGATATGTGGCCAGCCAAGGCTACATAATGAGATCCTGTCTCAAACAAAACAAAATCAAAGAATAGCTTAAGTGTCAAATTTTCTGAGCAATCCAACCACTCAGGACTTTGAGACATGCAAAGAAGGGATATGTGAAATCACTGGACCTAGAGAGAGGGCACAGGAGAAAGGAAACAGATTTCCTGTCCACCTCTACTGTGAAAGAGCTGTCAGTACAGTACAGCTCAGTAGATGGCCCAGGGCCTAAAACAGCTTTGCTAGCCCATGTTTCCTAATCCATACTGAGGGCCAGTAATCTGGAATGGAATGAAATAAAATATGGTTTTAGACTTTGGCATATAGCAAGTACTAGGTACTTGCTCTTGAATAACTCATGGATACTCAGTTATTTGGAGGCTAACTAGACTTCTCAGTGCTAGCTACATAACCTACACTTTCATACCCATTGGTGACATCACCCACTCCTGGCACGTTGACCACAGTCGATGGAGTGGAAGGGCCCACTCTCTGGAGTTCCACTTAGTCTTGGCAGTTCTCAGGTTGGAATGAAATTATCTGTCATTCAGGTCCAGACAAAAGGGGCAAAGGTGAGCAGCAAGAAGATACCTATGGTGGTTGTCCTAATAACTGTGAGATGGCACTGTGTCCCAGTTACTTTCTTCATTGCTGAGACAAAATACCCAACACTCAAAGTTAGAGGAGGAGAGGTTTATTTGTCTCACAGTTTGTACACGTTTCAGTCCATAGTCAGCCAGCTCCAAGGCGGTGGATGGCAGAGCAGCATCTCAGAGGAGAAACAGTCCATGGCAGGGCAAGCAGGAGGTAGCGAACACACCAAACAGTCCTTTTTCTATCCCTTTATATTTTGTCTCAGCCCTTAGGAAGGGTTGTACATACACCCCAACAATTATGCCAAACCCATGGCCTAATTTACTAATCACACACACACACACACACACACACACACCCCACCATCATATACCAGAGACCCAGTCACCTCTGAAGAAGCCCTAACTGTGACTGACTGTATGGGGCTTCAAGGGGACTCATAGATGCAAGTGTTAACACACTGCATATATGTATTTTTGTCTGTAACATGAATTCATATTTTAATCATTTCCTATGTATCTCACTAAAAGCAATGTGATATTCTGAATTCTTTCTGGTCAACAGGGGAGGTGGGGTCATGTGGCTGTTTTTCACAACAAAAAGCAAAAGAATGGGACAGGAATTTTAGGAATGGACAGGAATTTTAGGAATGTGTATATGAATTTGTTTTCTCTTTAAGCCATGATCCTCTAATCCAGCCTCCTCAATTTACCACATAAAATGAGGCCTGAGGGAATCGACCATTCAATAGTTTTCCCAGACCATCACTTGGGTAGCACATTTGTTTATGGACTGGCATAATGAGTGCTGGTCAACAGGTGTCATGTCAACCAGTCCCTATCGTACTGAATCACTTTGATAAAATTGTCTTTTTTTTTTTTTAAGACTGGGTCTCGCTTTGCTGTTCAGGCTGGCCCTGAGCTCACTATGTAGCCGTGAGCCTTGAACTCTGCAATCCTCCTGCCTCTGCCTCCCAAATGCTGGGATTACAGGGATGAGCCACCATCCCCAGCACTGTGGTTTGTGGTACTGATTGCTGGTGGGTGTGAGTCACCATGCCCAGTATTGTTGTATGTGGTTACCAGGGATCAAACCAGAAACCTTGCATTTGCTAGGGAGGTGCTGGAACCACTGAACTCAATCTCCAGCCCAAAATTGTCATTTTTATACTCCCTGTCACCCTGTAAAAGAATTAATGAAAATGCAACATTTGGTCATCTTGTATTTAAACAATTGGTCTGGTAAGTAGTTAGATGAGTTATGCAAGTGGCAGAAAGACAGGTCTTCCAGTCCTGACTCAGGGTCCTGTCTACCTGGCCTTTTGGCCTGTGGTTCTCCCAGCATCACTGTTACAGTAAGATAATTTTAGAGACATTGTTTTGAAATGCAAAGGTGGTCATCTGTGTTGAGGATTCTCAGATAAGATACCACCTTTGGCCCAGTCTCTTCCTGCCTTTGCCATGATGTGCCTCGCTCTTCATGGAAAATATACACGTCTGTTGTTCAGAAGAGGTGGCAGTGATAAAATGAACAGTTCCTGTTTTTCCTCCTAGAGGATAACTCCCCACAAACTCTGCACTCTCAGGTAGTCAATCATGATCAAAACAGACTCCTGAGTGCCAGCACGGGCCAGGAGATTGACCCTGTAACAACACTGTACAGCAGGGCCGCATGCTATACGTGCTTTGTTCTCAACCACATCGCCTGCTGAGGTCTAAGTAGTAAATAAGGTATAGAGCAAGAATATGGAGAAAATAAACGTTCAACATAGCAGTCTTTCAAACCAAATTCTCAAACTCTCTAGACTAAACTTAGTTTTTCTCTCAGTCTATAGATTATCTTCTTAATGATATAGACCTAATATCCGGCATCTGTTTGTTTAAAAACTACTAACTTTTTATTAAACAACTACAATGTGCCAGACAGTTATAATAAATTCTTTTCATGAGATTTGATTTAATTTGCATACTACCCTGAGAGAGATACCATTTCCCTCAGTTCATCAAAAAGGACATTGAGGGCCAGAGATTTAGCTCAGTGGTTCCAGTGCCTGCCTCACAAGTGCAAGGCCCTGAGTTTGATCCCAGTAACCACATACAATGCTGGGCATGAGTCAATACCACATACCACAGTGCCAGGCGTGGTGGCTCATGCCTGTAATCCCAGCACTCGGGAGGCAGAGGCAGGAGGATTGCTGAGTTCCAGGCTTGCCTGAGCTACATAGTGAGCTCAGGGCCAGCCTGAACTATAAAGCGAGACCCTGTCTAAAAAAAAAAAAAAATGGACATTGAGGTTGTAAGTCAAAGGAACCTCTCTTTGGATCCACTTGACAACCAGTACGGAAGGTGTAGGTGGAAGTAGAAGATAAAGTTATACTAGCTTTAGATACATTATCCTATTTGGTAGCCCCTCCCATGAAGTGGAGTATTAGTTCCTTTCTATGCATTAGGAAGTCAAGGCTTGCCTGGGCTCTCCTGTGTTCAAGGTCACTCACAGCCAGGAGTCATTCGGGTTCAGATCTCTCTACCTCTGAAGCCCCAATTCTTCTGTGCTACATTAGATTGTCTTTTTCTGCTCTATTGGAGACTGAATCCAGGGCCTCCACACTGAAGTACATCCTCAGCCCTTTTTATTTTTCATTTTGAGACAAGGTCTTGCTAAATTAACCAGGCTGGCTCCAAACTTACAGTCTTCCTGCCTCAGCCTCCCAGAACTCTGGGTTCATAGGAACCTCCTGCCATAGCTGTGTTCCCTTTTTTAAAAAGAAAATAAAATCACAGACATTTTCTCATTAGCTTTAACTCTTAACTATTGACTCTTGATAAATTACACCCAGTCAACTTCAAGGGGTGGCATATTTGTACCACTTTAGGGTTGAAGCCAGCAGTGCCCATTCTGGAAATGCTTCCGAATGATGCAATCGGAAATGTCGGATGTTACGACTCGCCCCTCAGACTCACGTGGAGGTGTAACTTCTGTTTGTGTTTCAGTCTGTCTTGTTCCTGTTGGCCTGTGCTTGTATTCTGTGGGATGTGGAGGGTCCGAGAGATTCCTGAAACGCTTCTCCCCACAGTCTCGTTAGCACGCTGCTTCCAAGGGTGGACTCCCCGTGGCTTGTTCATTAGGATAAATTTGATATTTAGAGATGGTCATTCTTTCTCATTCCACTCAAGTTATTATTTGCCCTTCCATTTAAACAATCAGTGCTCGTTAGTGTAGCTACAATGAAAAAGGTAGCTATACACTTAGGCACAGCTGAAGAACTATTTTTGCTGCTAATTTGTCAAAGCGTTAATAGTCTATTGTACTTTTTAAATTGCCTGCTTTCTTATTGGAAAGTGTTCGGTTTTAGCTGGACTTCCCCGTGTTCGTTTCTCTTGGTGGCAGTGGGATGAAAATGCTCTTGTTTTCCCTGACGTGTCAAGCGGCAAGTCAAGGCCCTGGTTTGAGGACTGACTACATCCCTACTGAACTGTGCAGCCTTGAATACATTACCCAACTTGATTCGGCCTTGCTGCTCTCAGTTGTTTGATGAATGTACAGATGGTATCTTCTTGGGTTATCGAGAGGATTAAATGAGATAATCCACATAAAGTCTGTGAAAGTATCAGACGCAGATTAAGCAGAGAAACAGCTCTGAGGTACTTGCACATAGATTATGTAGCAGATACACCCTGTGAGACATCCTAAAGGCTTATAAGGAAGTACCTATAGGCAAAGCATCTATAATCCAAATCTCTGAAATCTGGACATTTTTTAGCGCTGACATGATACCATGAGTAGAAAATTCCACATGTTGAAATTGTTTAAAATGTTAAATATAGTTGTCATCAGGCCGTATGTACAAGATATATATGAAATAGAAATGAGTTTGGTGTTTAGACTTGGATCCCATCCCCGCAATAGCTCAGCTTGTATCTATGAACATCCCAACATCCAAAAAATCCAGAAGTGGAAACATTTCTGGTCGCAAACATTTTGGATGAAGGATATTCAACTTTTACAAAACTCTGGCCTGCAAGAGGTTACAGTCAGAATTAGAAAAGCTGTGTAAAAGAAGAACCAGTTGACTCCAGAAGAAAGCGCTGAGAAACTCCAAATGGGTAAAAAGATAAGAAAACAGAGGGATTCGTTGGGACTGCTTATTGCAGGTTAGTGTTCTGGGGAAAACAGAGCTGTCAGTAGTTCAGGTGAGTGGCTGCCGAGGGGCTGCTTCTCATCTGGGTGCTGCTTGCATGTATGTTCTCAGCTGTGAACATTTAGAGCCGTGCGCCTCAGATTAGGACATTTTCCCATGTGCATGTTCTACTTCAAGTACATGAAGAGGTCGCTGGTT